>WUQG02414819.1:0-15855 GCA_011317285.2 Androctonus mauritanicus | reverse complement strand
TCTGAAATGTTTTTATTTTGATTATCATAGTATTGCCCGTAAAAAATAAATTCAACATGTTTTTTCCTTCTTTTTATTTTCACATAAAAGCTTGAAGGAAAAGGCAGGTGGGCTATACCCTCCATATAAACACAAAAGATTATTTTCAAGTGCAATAAAATCACATTGCAAGTGTAAAATAGTCTGTCAATAAAGATCACATTAATAAATTATAAAACAGAACTTTAATTACAGTTAAGAAACTAAAAGAACTTAAAAAATAAATACCCTTGAATGCACCAGTAATCAACGGAACTTATTCTCTTGACTGCTGGTCCAAAACTGACTGTTCCTAGGACGCTTAAGGCCATTAATGTCCTAGGAAGAGTCAGTTTTGGACCAATACGTTCAAACGCATGGCCATTAGAATTAAAAAAAAATTTTTAGCCAATGATTTCTGACATGATATATGTATCACAAAAATCATGATGCCAAAAATCATGATGCCAAATATATGATGCCAAAAATCAGACTGTTCAGTTTTAAGAAAATCTCACGGTATAAATATATAAATATATGTGCTATATATATGTTACACATATATAATACATATATACGTATATATATTTATAGAATATTGAGCAAAATTTAAAAACTAAATCTCAAAGTTTAAAATCAAAACTTCTGATAAAAGTTTGAGAAAAGCGCGATACTTTTTCGGAACATATCTTTGCAAGGATTGTAGCGGCAGCCGGCACAAAGATATGCTTTGATGGACTGCCTCATGTCACATTTTTCTCTTCTGTGTCATGAATGCATTCTGAATATGATTGCTGATTAAGATTTATATTTGAATTCTACCTCTTAATATTCGACCGATCAAACTATTTATCGATACTACCTTTATTTATAAAGTTTGTTTGATTTTCGTTTTTACATAGTTCGGAAGTACCCCTTGTTAGTGCCATATTGTCAATATCATCAATTAAAATTTTAATGATAATAAAATTATATCTGTAGAATTAAAGGATATGGCAGCAGGGTGTCCTTTAATGACAGAACATCACTACCAAATTTCATGAAAATCTGCTAATCAATTCAAAAGTTAATAGTGAGGGGACAGACATACACAGCATTGGACCAATCTTATACCTCCATTTCCTTTGGAAAGTAAGCAAATAAAATTGAAAATATGAACATTAATTGCAATAAATACAGTTATTCAGTACTATCATACAGTTACTCAGTACTATCATAAATTTGAAAATATGAACATTAATTGCAATAAATAAATGTTAAATATTCATAAAGAATATAGTACTACTTCCTCATATAATTGTTTATATAACTTTCATATTTGGATTCGTCTAAGATAGTATTTCACTGTATTAAAAGCTCATTTAATAAGTTGTCACTGACAATGAAGAATAAAAATTTGTATGACAAATAATTTAATTATTATTATTACAGTATGTCTAATTTTAGAGACTATGTTTCCATTTCTCTAAATAAATAAAATCATTGTTTAATCATTAATTATTTTTTTTTAACCTTTATTTACCCACAAATGTGGTCAAATTTCACTGTTGAGGACGTGATCCATTTTTAACAATGTCTATGGGAAATAAATATCCACTTTATAAGTTCTTAACGAATGTGCTCTAGAAACAAATTGATCCAAAATTGGAAACAATGTGTACTATATAATTTTCTATACAATTCTATACAGTTTTATTTTCTATACAATTCTTGTATTCTTCAGTTCCAAAAATATGTTTTTGATTAATTTTATTGATACTAAAACTTTTGAAAATATTTTTTTTTTTGATGGTTTGTGTAAATATAATGATTGAAATTTGAAATCAAAAACTTAAATAATAAGAACAAAAACTACACAAAACTTACGATCGTTTAATTCGAGAATTCTCAGTACTATCATTTTCATCTTCTTCTAATAATAATCGTAGATAATAATCACCTATTTTAATTTCTTCTACTAAAGATGGATAATGAATTTCAAATTCTGTATGATTCCAAGATATGACAGTATTTCTACTTAAGTCTCTATCCATATTAAAAGCTCTAATTTCATTTTCCAAAGCATCTTTCAATTCTTCCCTTGTCTAAAATTAAATAATTACATTACTATTTTAAAATCTTGTTTTAGATCTATCATGACAATTATATTATTTTTATACAATCTTATCAAATAGTACTTTTTTCAAAACAATCCACTTTTTAATTGAAGTGACAAAAAAATTAAATCTTAAAGTTGAATTAAAATTTTGAAAATAAAATTTGCTTTTCACTGTATTAATAATTTTATTTTTATCAAATCAAATTTTATTAAAATAAACATAAGTTAGGATAGATCCAAAGCTTCAATTATATAGTTAAAACAAAAAACATTTTTAACTGTATTGGATTTTTAACTGTATTCATAATCATTATAATAAAGAATATGAAACATTCTTAGAAATTATAAATGTATGAAGAGAATAAAACATTAATAAGTGAACATATTAAAATGTAACATGTTAAATAACTAATAATCATCATCATCATGAAGTTATCTTTAAATAAATATTTTTCCATAATTTATTATAAAGTAATAAAAAGATTGAAAATCCTTCCAGATTTTGGTAAGAATACCAGAATCTGTATAAATGATTATCACTTTTTAGTTTGTCAAAAAATAAATATGCACTCTCTCTCACAAATTTAAGCTTTCAACATTACCAATGATTACAATTTGACCCTAAAATATTTCAAAGATATTTTGAAATTTTAGGACAACCTAAACAAAAATCATCATTTTCAATATGCTGTTCCAATCTGTTATAAAGTTTCTTGTATTGTCAAAATGCAGTATTGAGATGTAAAACTATAGTATTTATTTTGTGTGAATTTATCTTGAAATGAGACTAATGTGAAAAATTTGACATCCACTGAACCATATTCAAGATGTAATCTAAATATATTGATATCATCCATGAGCAATTTTATAACAGATTCTAGTAGTATATAGATAAACTTTTAAATTATTATGGAAGAATATTGAAATTGTTATCATCATTGACCATTTTAATATTTTGGGGAAGAAATAGTATATATTTTTTTTTAACTCAAACTATATCATCAATCATATAGTGTGCTAATCTTGCTTCAATTTAAAAACACATCTTTAAATTGATTATTTTTTTATTGTAATTAAAACATTTTATTATATTCACATATTATGTTGCAAAATATACTTTGTTTTTTAAGCAATATACAGGGCATATCTTATGAACTCATACCATGCTTTTTCTCGGAAACACAATGAGATAGGAAGTAGAATGAAAAATTTTGATGACTAAAGTATATCTGGAGAATTGAATGGTCAATGATGATAATTTTGTGGGTCCACTAGAAGTCAAAGCACAAGAACTCAAATTTGAAATCTCCAATGTAAAGGTATACCAATTTGGGCATAATTGGACAGGCTTGTAAAAAAAAAAAAAAAAAAGAAGAAGAAGAAACTGCCACATGTGTTGCTGATTGGCTATTCAAGCAATAAGAAGAATCTAACAGAGGGAGTCTTTGTACATCCATGATGCTCATAAAGGGCTGAAACAAGTCTGGAAACCCTTGTTCCATGTAACAATGCATTGGTCTTTCACCATCACAGTTCAGCATGGAGCTTTGCTCCATGCTGAACTGTGATGGCAAAAGATCAATGCATTGATGAATTGTGATGAAACTGTGGCAAAAGATCAATGCATTGATGAACTGTGATCTATCTATCAATCTATCTCATCACATTTCCAAGAAAAAAAAGGGTGGTACAAGTGGTAAGATATATCCTGTATATTTAGAAAATAGTGAAAACAAATTCTGATTTAAAAATTTATGTCTTAATTATACAGAAAATTAAAAAACAATATGACTATAATGTCTATCCAAATAATTGAATAAATAAATATTCCAATCCAGGATATTTTATTCTTTCACTGTCGTTAACAATGTAGTGGAGTAGTGAAATTTTTTTGGTGCTCACCACTACATTGTTAACGACAGTGAAAGAATAAAATATCCTGGATTGGAATATTTATTTATTCGATTATTTGGATAGACATTATAGTCATATTGTTTTTAATATATAGAAATCACTGCCTAATTAATTGATATGGTGACTTAATTTTTATTTTAATTTAAATAATATATTGGATTCATCGTTTTGAATTTGAAAAACTATTATCAAATTCTCCATTTTTAATCCCCCAAAACGCCTAGATACTAATTTTCGTCAAAATATTATTAACATTAAAAATCTATTAAACTTGTGTCCACGAATTTTATTGATTCGCTTTTGGATATAATCATTCCAACCAACATGTAAAGGATATTGTTCTCCACATGAAACACTTAAATGATTGAGAAACAACAAGTTTTAAAAATTCCATCAGTTAAACATATGAAATATAGTTTCTCTCTTTTTTACAATTCGCGATTACCTGATTTTTTGTGAATTAGTTCAGTGGTTCCTCTATAAAATTCCCAAATTTCAACGAATTTCATTTGGGTCCTAGGGAAGTACGCAAATTCGAACGAAGAGATACGCATACATGATCTATAAGCATTTTATATATAATATATACATTATTATCGTAATGACAATATTAAATATTTGCCATTCAATTTTTTAAGATAAAATATTTATATACGGTATTGTCATTTTCTATTACAATAAATATCTAGCTAGTGTAGAATTGTTGAAACTAGAATATTTTAAAAAACTAATTGATCAATTGTTAATAAAAAAAAGGAAAGAGAAATTTCGAGCTATCGGAGCTTTTTCGATAAAGAGTATTAATGTAATGAGGTCCAAAGCCGACTAGTTACTATTCAACATAACTGTAAAAGTTAGATAACGGGAAAAGAAAAACTAAATGATGAGTGAAATATCTGATAGAAAGACAAAAAATAATAGAATAATTAAAATCCTTTCTAAAAAAGTTTAAAAGATAGAAGAAAGTAATAATTAAAATGCTATAAACGTTCGGCAGTGAAATAAGATAATTGATTAAAAGACACTTTGTGGATAAACTGCCCAATTGCAAAGATCACAAATCGATTGGTACTCATCCATCATGAGATATCGACGAGTGGCACTCGACACTCTTTGAAGTCTCGGTAGATCTCTTTTCTCCTGTTTCTGAAATAGCTTGATTCTAATGATGGACGATTGATTTGATTTCGTGCCGTTGGATCTTGTTATAGATCTGGTAATCACATGATGCCATAGTTATAAATGCTTATCCTTAATAAAAACTTCAAATCATTACAGAATGGGATGGTCATTCTTTGGTAATCTCTCTTTTTTGAAACCTGCATAAAAGAATGATTTTTTTATCGCTCAATAAATACCGTTAACCAAAAACGATATTCAAGAATGGAGGTCGTGTTTCGTAGTGGAAAAACGCAAGAGTTTTAAGATCAAACTGACTCGAACCAGTAATTCTCATACCGTATTAGTATCAATAATTTTATATCAAATTTTAAATAAATAATTTAATATTAAATAAAAGTATTTAAATATGTATCATACCAATGTTTGCAATACTAATTCCATCACTATCTTTTTCAGAATCATCACAAACTACTTTATCTGGATTTTTGTTCCACCACTTTTCTTTCAAGCCTTCCAACACTCTTTGGTTCAATAACTGCAGAATTCTGTAAATATAGCAAAACTAAATAATTCAATGATTTAATTCACATTAATCTAGCATATTTAGTCACTTAAATAAAAATTTTTTTATTACAAATTATTCTAACTAGAGAACCAATGTCAAAATGCCGTTAGAGTTTCCATATAAACTGCATTATGCACTTGAAATTCTCGAACAACGCCGGATACCCTAGCTACAGTGAAGGAACTACAATGCACCGGAACCCGTAACCCGTAGAATTATAGGGGGCCCAAATTCTCTTTATCTGTAATTTCTTTATCATTTTTTAAAATTAATAATATAATACATCAAAAATTAAATGCACCATGAAAAGAATGAAACATTGAATCAGAGCAGTGCGGTGGTAGAAGCAATAGACAAAAATATGGAAATAAAAGATGTGATTAGAGATTTTGCAAATTTAAAATCCAGGAGGAACAATTTTAAATTTTTAAATATATTTTCTTTTGATAATTTTCAATTGTATTTTAAATGATACAATTTTATTTTTTATTTTTTGTTATTTTCTAATAAAAATATCTAGATAAAGATTTGTGATAGGGGCCAAAAATTTTAAGTTCCGCCACTGCCTATCTAGTACTACATGTTTTTAATCTTTACTGATATCTGCCAGTAAAAGAATTTGTTAGACAAAAGCTCTCATTTCAATATACAGTAATTTGAATTACAAAAAACTTATTATTTAAAGTACTTTGAAAAAGTATAATAGGTATACATTAAGAGGTTAAAAAGTATGTTTGAAGATGCATATTAATATATTCAAAGTAGATTTATAAAGTTATTAAAATTACTAATTTATTCATGCAAATTATTATAAACATTCACATTCTTGCAAAGATTTGAAACTTACATTAATACGTCTCAGAATTATCCATATAAATTCTTATTATATATGGAAAAAGTGCATTGATATTGTTTTTAATTTTAAATTTTATATAACATTGGTAAGCTTTTAAATATTGGTAACCACAATATAAAAAAAAAATTGTAATGCTTATCTGATAATTCATTGTCACGGTTAGTTAGATAAATTACAAATAATAAGATATGAGAAGAAAATTATCGGTTATTAGTAACTAAACTAAATAGTTTGATAGTATATATCCAAATTTTTTAAATGATATCTAGAAAAAAGCTGTATATGCATATATATACTATGCTATATATATATGTATATATAGCATAGTATATGTTATTGATGAAAAAATAAGAGTTGTTATTTTTGAATGATTTTTAATCAAATAAATTATTTTAATACAATCAGAATTTAAGAGTTTTGATAATATTGGTCTTTCATAATAAAGGATTTTTAAGTTTGCAATAACTAATTAAAATTAGATAATTAAGACGTATAAAGTAATAAAATAATAAATAAAATATAAAATATGATATAAAATGAATAATAAAATGACTAAATAAAAAGTAATAAAAATAAATAAATAAATAGATCAGTCATTTGAGAAATTTGATAAATACATTTATAATATATATTGCTTAAGTTCACGAAAAATATATATAAAAGAAATATACAAATTAAATAAAATTACACAGCAAACAAAAATAATGTTTTCAATTTTTATTTGACCTGGAAATTTGCCAAAATATCTTAAAAATGTATCTTATCAGTAAATTTCAACATATCTGATACAATTATTATATATATATTTTTTTAATTAGAAGACTAAATCATAAAAATTTTCTGATGGATTTACAAAGTTTCTCAAATCACAAGAAAAATGTTGATGAATTTTATAAATATTATACGATTTTATTAATTATTTGATAAAATATAAAAATGTAACAAAACTATTTATAATTGAAAAAATATTAATGTATGACAATTTAATAAATCACTGTAAAGTTCTTGAATATTTTTATCTTTGCAATAGGTATATAGAGTAGGTAGGAGGAGCCATAGATTTTAAACTTTATCGTTGTTAATAATATCTTATCATTTTTATAAATATTGATAAAGAGTAAATAATTATACCGTGTTAAATTTGGCATCTTCAAGAAAGAACAAAGATAATATACTCTATCAATAAAAAAATGTACGGTACAGTTGCAATTCCATCTTCTATAACTTATATTGAAAATGAAATCTTACTCTTCGCTTTTCCATATTTCTCTCTAGTATGATTCTTTGAATAGAATATTCTTTCTATAAAGAATTTACCATTTAGACTGAAAATTAAAATCATCACTAGACTAGACAGTTTAATCATAAGTTGTTGGTAAGATGAAGAGATTTAGTAATCAATTCAATATATGCTTTAATTTTATTTTCATTCTATTATAGACATTTTCATCTTAAAACTTGTCATATATGTTTGCTCCTTGGTTTGTTCTCACTGAATCAAGACATAAATCAATAGCTTCTAGTAGGAAATAATGAAGAATTTTTCAAACTGAAAAGAAATTCCTAATAGAGATCTGAACAATACATACTGATATCACACATTTATTTCTTTTAAATTAATAGAATAAGCTTATCGGAAATATTTAAAATTTATTTATTTCAGAAAAACCTTGATAATCAAAATTTATGTATTTTTTAAAATGTCATCACTTATAATTTTTAAATTAGGCATTCGGAATACTGCAATCTTTTCCGATAGGAGATTTTGATACATCATCCCATCTATTATTTAAATCAGAGCAGTCCAACCCACAACCCGCGGGCTGCATGTGGCCCAGCGCTGTGATGAATGTGGCCCATATAAAATTGTAAATTTCATTAAAACTTTGAGATTTTTATGTATTTAATAAAGTTAATGAAGTTTTTATTATTTAAATACTTATATACTTACTTATGCTTAATGATTTAAAAAAAAATTGAACAAAAAGAAGTCAAAAATTATTATGCTACGATATTTTTGCTTATTTGTAATGGTGGATATCATATATTATACATTATTTACTAATTTTTTTGCTTAACAGTTATTGTTAGAATTAATATATTTTATATATTGTTCAGATAATTTTTTTTTCAAATGTGGCCCAAGGAAGTCAAAAGTTCGAACAATTCTGGTCTAAATGATAAATATTATCAATTTCTAGCTTATCCTATATCTTTTTTAAATGCGTTTCCTGAAAATATTGAATAGTCCAGTTACTTATGCTGAATTTGATGGCTAGAGCTTTTACTCTTTCATAAATTAATCGATAAACAATCGAAGTATACACTACTGGATCGCCTCTGATCTATCAGTCTGCGGACAGGACGGAAACTGGGTGATGATGGGATTGGAGATTAAGGTTCGTTTGTCCATGTGCAAAATAGAAAATGTTTCTAAATGACTTAATATATATAAAATAAATTTTTTAAACTTGCTCTCATGGATGGACAAGACGCTTGATGGATTAATGACAAAAATGTTTATTAGAACGCAAAGCAGCTTTCTTAATATTTGAAATGGTTAATTTGTAGTCCCAATCTTCATTTGATTGCAATATTAATAACAATAGCTTTTGTCAATCAGTTTCCATCAAAACATTAAAAAAGTTGACAAAATTAAATGGGTTACTGTTTGTAAAATAATGATGGGAAGTACAATAGTTTCAGCACTTCCTAAGAACAGTATATCTAAGCTATTATAGTGCGAAGAAATTTTCTTATAATACTGTAATTAATTATGAATTTGCAAGGAAATTCGTGGTGTCTAAGTTTGAACAATTTTTGATTCATCAGGAATTTGTTACTAATATTTGACCTATAAATAATTTATAGGGCCAAATATTATATTTCTGAGTTGATCTGGCAGTGTAAATACATAACAATTAATCTAAAATCTAACAATTCAAGAGTTGATAAGTCCATTGATAGAAAATTAGTTATTATTTCTTCACAGAATTCCAAATAATTTCATAACAATTTCAACATTTTCATACTATGCTTAAATAATAAACCAATTGCATTATATTTGAGTTCGATCAAATCTTTCTTAGAGCTTTATTAATTATTTCCAGAATTGAAAGACTAATTGAACTCAAAGTGTTTTGAGAATATTTGCTGAAAAACGCTAAAAATGAAAAGATAAGCGATGTATTTTATAATTAAAATAAATGAATATACTTTATGATAAAATCACAGGATTTAACTTTAAACAGATAATAAAAAATGAAAATACAGTATAATGACACACATTTGAGAGATTATAACAATAAAAATTTAATTTCTTTGAATACTTACGCACTAGACATTTCGTCTTTTAAGGTAGATCCTTGTTGAACAGCCAGAGCTAAAGGTTTTCGACTGAATTCGCTCCCTACTGATATCAAATCGCAATTCGTCATCAGAGCATATTTAATTTGAGTGGAATCGGCTGAAAATATTATTTTAAAATTCAAAAAATAATAGAAATGATTTAAAATTAAAAATGAAATACTTCTAATGAAATACTTCTATTAAAAATGAAATTACAATGAAATACTTCTAATAAAATGATTTAATCATCATTCATCTGTACAATAAACGAATAATCTTGAAAATTTTTATGCATATTTTATTTAATCATTTTAATAAAACTAATCCATAAGGTCAAATATTTTAAGTTAGTCAATTATTAATTAAATATATAGGCCTATATACATTTTGTTGCTTACAAGAAGGAAAAATCTACTTTTAGACTCTTCTAATGTGCTTAAGAAAGATTAAAGTGAATATAATCTATGTATTTCGAGAAATCATCATCAGAAAATCTGTTAAAAAGTAATGAATATTGTGTTTTCAATATTAATATATAGTAGTGGGTAAACTGCTCTATTTTAATGTCTCTGATACCTCGGATACAGCATTTTTAACAGATCCGAGGCATATAAAACATATGTCTCGGATTAAAACAATAAGAATATTGTATATGTTTTTTAATCTTTTCTCTTTGTTATACTAAATGTTATATTTTTTGCATTCCATTTCCACACAAAAATAGTTTTATATTTTTAATTTCATACATCTTAGCGTTCTTATAAATGAAAATAGGTTAATGAACTTTTGTTCTGAACAAAGGATCGAGGAAATATATAGACTGAGATTCTACTACTATAATGTATGTTATTGAATGAATATTATATTTTGTTGTTAATGCAATATATCATATTAATAACAATTTCTCAATTAGCGTTATATGGTACTAAACAGAATCCTGACGTTGTCCAGAATTTTTTATGGAAAGTTCTTACGTTGCCAAGATATCATATGTTGCTACATATACGTAATGTCAATGAGATAGTGACATTATCATGGGAATCTTTTGACAAATCCCAGAATTATTATTTGAACGACGATCCTGCATATCCGATGACGCCACGTTTGGGATCACATGACTCTCCCACTATTATTACCCAAAATCTTAATAGTATATTCAAATTTTAACAAAATTTTGAAGGATTAAATACATATTTTCGTGACTAACCCTTGGGATAATTTTAATTCAGAGTGCCTTAAGTTATGCATAGGATTATAAGCAGTCTCTTCGCAAAGTTTCGTTCAAATAATTCAAACTGTGTAGGAATGTAATGCACAGAGACCGACAAATACACAAACATTCCATTTTGTTTATATAGATTTTGAATTATATAAATATCTCAAAATTGCATTGGCAATTTTAATACTAATTTGGAAGTGAAAAAATATTTTTATTATGTTCTTTTTTATTAAATAATGCTATTTGATCATTAATGAAATTTAATCATCTTTAGGTCATGAAATATTAAAAAAAATTATGAATCTAATTATAAATGATGTCAATTATTCATAAAATCACTATATAATAACAAAATTAAAGAAAAATTATGGAAGCGAAGTTTGAACCTGAGGACAGAAGATAAGTATGCTGTTGGTAGACATCTGAACTTTCATCAATTGCATTACTATAATAATTAATGTAATAGTATGTTTACACATTATTTAATTTCACAAAAGCAAATTCCGTTTAATTTAATTTTTTCAATAATTATTTAATGTAGTTTTGAAGTAGGTTCATTGTTCTAATCTTTTATTGATGTCCTAATCTCTTATTTTAAGTATATCTAAAATAATCTTATGAAACTTCTTGAAATATAATGAAACTTGTTTATAATCTAGCTTTCGATTCCTGATCAAGGATTTTGCAATTTCTAATCTATAAGTGCCAGACTGAAATATGTGATAAGAAACTGATAGGTAAAAACTTCAGACAGTGACAAATAATTCACGATCTTTTAAAAAAACAAAAGTATTTTTTATGGATAAATTATCTTTAAATCTATATAAAATAAAATTTATTTATTCTTTATATTTAATCTATACCTTATAAAAATAAGCTTTTAAGCAAGCTTTATCATACAAAGATATCTGGCTATGATCATCACATTTCTAGGAAGAGAAAACAGGAAATAAAGTGCTTTTCTGAAGTGAATCCACATCTGAAACGTTTAAAAATTTAATGGTAAACTTAGGTAAACTTTCTTAACAGAATGATTTTTCTTTATAAAAAGTACTGTGCTTTCTATTGATGATAAGAAATACAGTTTCTTTCTGTAGAACATTTTTAAGAATTTCGAGAGAAAAGTTTCATAATAAGAGTTTCTTTTCACCAAAAAGAAAACTTCAAAACTTTATATTTATTTTTATATACAATATAGTTTATAAAAAAAAATGCTCTCATTTTGAAAATTGCATATAAAAAGAAAGAAATAATTCCAATACAAAATTTAATGTTTTTATGGCTTTAATAACAAATAAATGCTGAGCTTTCTTAGATAAAAATCATAATAATATAATATTTGCTTAATAAACCTCATCATCTTATCATAATTTAATAACGATTACAATGGAAATAGTTTATGATAAATAAATTCACACTTAAATTTTACCTATCGTTGACTTTCCGATTAAAAGGATTATTAATTCAAAAGATAAACATTAATCATTAAATTTGCTTAACTACGTTATATTTAATCTGAATTTGAAAAAGACTACAAAAAATTGAAATTAAAAGTATCTAAGTGACGATAACTTTTTAGTAAAACAATATACTAAATGACTACAGCAGTATTATAAAAAATAAAATGTTTAGTTATAAAATATATCATTCTTATTATTTTTATTGAGATATTTAAGGACATTTAGAATAAATTACAATATTATTAAAAATTACTGGAAGAGGCTAAAAGTTTTAATAAAGAAGATAATTGTGAATTCACAATTAAATGTTGAAATTATTATGAATATAGGTGATGATTTTTCCATCATATATTATAAAACATAATTAGTAAATCGAGTTTTAAACGTGTAATAGTGAATATATAATAGCATAATAAATAAATATATTATCACATTAACACATTAACACACATTATTTCAAATCTATATTTTCATTCTCTTTTAGTATTAAAAAAACTGGTTTAATTACCATATTTAAATCATAAATTCCTTATCTTAATTTTATACTTAAGAGGAGACTGGGGATGATAATAACACTTCTTACTTTATAATTATTTCACTCTATAAAAATTTCATTTTCTGAATAACAAATATGTCATTGTAAAGACCATTTAGTAATCTTTTCACCAGTTCAAAACAAATTTTATTTGATTAAAATTAATATTTTTTAAAAATACTTTTTTGAACCATGTCAAATATTATATCTTATTCTCTGTCTGGACAGGTTGTAACACCCTGTGAGTAGATTTTAATAATATAAAATTTTAATAAAATATAGCTTGTGCCCAAGTTTTTTTGCACTAAATTTTAGAATATAACTTACTAAGTTTCAGTATTTAATCCTCTGATGAGTAATCAGAATCATAGTTGTGACAAACATAGAAGGGATTACCAGCTTGCATTTTTCGTCACGGTATTTCTTACTCATTGCATTAGATTCATTTTCCCCACTATTATTTTCCCCAAGAACAGTTATCAAAAATTTCCCATTATTATAGCTATTATAATCTTCATTACACATGAAATAAAAATTTTTTTCTTTATCTGAACTGTTACTGCTTGAATATTTGATGTTGGTGAATCGATACCACTGATTTAGACTGTTATAATCTGCCCCTACGCTTCATGTTACAATCTGTCCTAGGTTCCACCATTTTAATTTGGAAGGTACCATCATAGTTAAACTTAATATATAATAGCGAAGATAAATTAGGTTATACTATTATCTTATAAGTTATTATATGGCTACTACACAGGAACAATTACTAACAACTGAAATGGATTTATAACAACTTTTAAATCAAGTTGTTTTTTTAATTATGTCGTTCTTAAAACGTTTTTACTGAATTAGTAGCTTTACATTTGCGTCAGCTAACTGAGAAAACGTGGTCAGATTACTTTGCTAGGCATCTTCGTGCGAAATTTCAAGATTTTAGAGCAAACTATACATCTGCTACAACTAATCTGTATTATTTCTAACTCAGGTCTCTCTTACATTAAAAATCTAATTTCAATATATATAAAATACAATGTTTTGAAGCGATAGTAAGAACATTATAACCATTAAAAAATTATTTCAAATAAGTATAATATTTTTGATGTGCAGAAAAAGTTTTAAAAACTATATATATAGGATTTTTAGAATTTCAATTAATTCATCTTGTAACAAGATCACTTAGAGATTTCAAAATATTAATTGTATAGCCAGGCTAAAAATGGAACGATTTTCTAAAATTTGAATGTTTTGATATATTTTGTTTTCGAAATATCTTTATAGCGACTGGCAAGTGAATCAAATTAATATACAGTATAACCATATATGTACTGTATAAATAGTACATATAAGTGTATATATATTCGCTTTATTTACTTGCCAATCTCTATAAAAATAATTATTACTTTCTAAAGCCATTTAAAAAATTGCCAGTTGCTATAAAGATTTATTATTTTCTAAGCCATTTAAAAAATTGGCTATATATGTACTTCATATACACTACATATATATAGCCAATTTTTTAAATGGCATTAGAAAGTAATAATTATCTATTATTAATAAAACGAAGATGCTGCTTAATTTATAAATTTTTACCATTAATAGTTATGCTATTCTAATTCAATTTTTCTGAATTGATGTTAAAATCAAATAAAACTTAAATTTGGAACCGTTATATACTCTATATCAGTGCTCCAACCGCAGTGCCGCGACACACTAGTGTGCCGCGAGGTGAACTTGGCTGTGCCGTGATGATTTTCTGGAGAAGAACTGAATAATTAAATTTTTGGAGCTTCCTCTGTTTTAGGGGGCAAATTAAAAGCGAAAAAATAATTAATCAATTGATAAGTTAATTAGAAAACTGTTTGAAGAATTCGCCAAAGCAAATTGCAAAAAAAAAAAGTAGATTGATAATTGTGGAAATTGAAAACTTGATATTGCAAACACTCAACATTATTTTAAATTCAACATTAAACATCCTAAACTTTAAAACAGTCTTTATTGAAAATTTTTTTACATGTAATGTATAATCTATAACTATATATTTTTGTTCTCATGTTGACATACAATTCAAATTGCTTTGTACAAAACTTAAATAAAAATAAATATCTACATACATAGAGCTATTTTATTATGTTTTTTTATCTAATAAAAACATACGTATTATTATAATTTATGAATTTATAGGCTTTTACTTGTAGTGTGCTGCGGACTTATCGAAAAAATATTGGTGTGCCTTAGAAGATAAAAGATTGTGGAGCACTGAGATAAACAATAGTTTTAATAATTAAACATACTATTAAACATTAAACATGTACTATATCCATTGAAAATAATATAAATACCAGTTATTCTGTGATTTTGAACATCTGTAGCTTTTGTCTCATTAGTGGTCCACCAATAAATGTTATCTGTTTAGAGGATTCTTAAGGTGCTCTATGCATTTTCAGTGACTGAATTCACAAAATATGGAGGTTCTTTGTCAGTTGAGAAAAAGTGAACTGTCATTTTCCATAGCAATATATTTGATGAAAAGCATTCTTATATTTGAAAAAAGCAAATATAATAAAGGATAATTTAATATAGATTCCATTAAATTCATAAATAAATTACAGTAAAACTTTGATCTAACGGTTTCCAAGGGGATGGCGGAAAAAAACGTTAGACTGAGGAAAACATTAGATCAGGAAACGACAAAATAAAAAAGACATACAGATATAGGT
>WUQG02414808.1:0-15855 GCA_011317285.2 Androctonus mauritanicus | reverse complement strand
ATGTTTATAAATCGTGACGTGGGGGAAATTTAGTTTCAATTAATTGAGAAAGGCATAAAATAATTATAAATTGAATATTTATACGAATTCCAAGTGGGGAGCTTCTACAAAAGGGATGAAAAAAATAACAATATATTGAAGAATATGAAAAACAAGTTATAGAAATAGTTCAAAAAGTTACTGATTGGAGTTGGAAGAAGACGAGGGAAAAACAAAAAATTGAAGATATGATAATAATAAGAAATAATAAAATAGCGAACATACACTGAAAAATTTTATGCTTTGACTCAGGTATAAATATTCTTATCTCAAGAATATCGGGCTCAAACTATTCTAGACTTTGACTCAGATATAGAATATTTTTAATCGAAATGACCAGTAATAATATTTTGGAATATTAAAACGTTTAACTTATTTGCTCGAGAAAAAAAGCAATTATCATACTATAGTAAAGTCTATATAATTATTTTCATAGTTCATAAAGTTATGAGATAAAGTCTGTCTGCCTCCTTATACAATATTAATTAATAACCCAAACATCTATAAAACAGATTCCTCGGATATTATTAACTTTATGATTCTTCATTTGGACATTATTATTAACAGTTAAAAAAAATAGACATCATATTCTTAATTTATATGAAAAATATATTATTATTATATCACAAATAGTTCTATACTGTATATATAATATATACAGTATATATTGCATATAAACAGTTTATTCTAAAGCTGTGATTTTTATTTGTTTTCAGGAATCCTCAAGATTTTTAAATTTCTGAACTAATTTTTCGCGCAGTTAATTTTGTTATTACTGTATATTGTATTCAAAGTCCCACAATTATGCAATAATAATAATAAATTTTGATCATTTTTAAAATTCTCTATCATGCATAACAACAGCACACAGAAAACAAATAAATAAGAACTATTAAAAAATTATTTTATAAGCATAAATAAAATAAAATATTGAATATTTAAAAAAGAAAATAGAAGTATCGTATATTGAATATTCAATAAACAGATTATGTTAAATATATATTCATTTTTATTAAAACTATAAAATCTATACTGTGTATTCAATAAACAGAAATAAAATAGTTATTCATTTATTCAACTTAATGTTTTCGTTTATGTGCTTTGGTTTATTTTTAAATGTATTAAATTTAAAATCAGTGACGTTACGATTTAAGAATAATATTTTCCAAGCGAGAATTTTTAAACCTTTAATTTTATGTTTTACTATAATAATCGAATTAATTATTTTATTAATAGTATTGAAATTTAATATTTATTTTTAATTATAGAATTATTTAATATGTTTCGATTAATTACATACAACATAGAAATGATTCGATTAATTACGACATAGAAATTAATTGGATAAAGCGATGACGTCACGGAAATCGCAACGCTTCTCTTCAGCGTTCTGGAAATCGTCTGCTTGGAAGAAAATGAAAGAATCAAAAAATAGTGAAAAAAAGAACGTAAAACGTCGCTTATTTGCAGAAAATGATTGGAAAGAAGAAAGAAAACTGAAACCACATAAAAATAAAGCCAAGTCTATGGTAAGTTTGTTCTGGAAGGATTTAGATGTAGACGATCTGTCGGAATTCGAATTGCTATCTGATTCGAATGGAGAAGAAGATGATCAGAACAACTTGATAGAAATTATTAACGATCGAGAATTAACTTTGGCTAAAGAAAATCTCCCCTGGTTGCTAAATTTCCAAGTAGAAAAGTTATTCCAAACCACATCTATCTTTCATGATCATAATTATGAAGTGAAGCAATCCGGTAAGTCTAATAATACCCTTATCGAGCCTAAATATATTTAAAAAAACCTATATTCGGATCTTATTTATTTAGAAGAAGAATCTTTCAACGAATCAAATTTACAATCTGAGGAATGTTTTGATTCTAAAATAGAATTTCAAAAACCTCCATATACGTATACGGAATTAATCGAATTAGCTCTTAATGAAAGATCTGAATTAACCGTTTCAGAAATTTACGAATGGATTGGGTAAGGTTTTAATATGCATTTCAGTATTAGTAAGATAAGATATATTAATTAAAATGTTATAAAATATTACTGATAAAATTAAATTTTATACAATCATATATAGCCTATATTTAATTATCCCGACAATTACAATAGACTGTCGATTATCCGAATGTCAATAATTCGAATCATTGACGCCCAAAAGAAATTAACAGTACAGTAGGTGATCGGTTACCTAACATAATCCGTTCAAAGACGATGTTCGTTACCCGAATTGTTCGTTAACCGATCATCGATTTACCATAGATTTTATGGGAATTTGATTAATTCGTTCTGGAGACCCAAAAAATAAATAGAAAATTATATAATTTCTTACTACGTTTATTTATATGTAATAACAATAATATATACATATATGGTCCTGCATTTTCATCTATCATGTTTTTTTCCGTTTGTGGAGCGTTAAAGAATTTATCGAATGTCGATCGCTTTTCTCTCTTCAGGATTTTTCAGAAGTGATTAATAGCATTGTCGTTGTAGAAATCCCCAAGCTTATTGACTTCAACCTGGTTTGGGTATCATTCTAAGACCAAAAAATTAATAAAAACTTTCTTTTACCTCTTTTAATAAGCCTTTGATTTGTTTTACGTTGTCTCCGAGTTCATTTTAACCTGGAAAAACCACTGTTCTTCCTGCCTCTTAATGCATTCATTTCCAATTATTTATTCGAAGATATATGCAATATAACTATAATACCAATATACATGCAATAATTAAATTCGAAGATATATGGATGTATATTTGTATACATATATCAATGAATATAGAAAAAATAAATACTGTAAATAATTAATTAATTTAGAAAATTATTTGTAAATAATAACCACACTCTCCATACGGTAAAGCCAATACGATATCTGATTTCTAACTCTTACAATAGCAAATTAAGACTATTTCTATGTTATATTCATCAATGAATATAACATAGAAATAGTCTTAATTTGCCATTATAAGAGTTAGAAATCAGATAGCACAGGGGTTCTTAAACTTATGTAGTCCGAGGACCCCCTCTTGAACAACATTTTTTTTGCGGACCCTATCCCAACTCTAGGCATTGTATGTCGTTCTTGAGACTTAATTTCTGGCTGAATAATATCATAGGCACTACATTATAATAAATATTGGTAAAAAATGTATCGCTAATTATTTTAATAAATAGTCTTGCGCATTTATAGAGATGAACATTTTTATTAGGATATAGAATAAAAAACATAAAATGAATAAAAATAGTACATAATAAAATACTAAAAATCACAGAACATAATAATAATAGGTTCATCTTTTATTTATTGCCTTAAAAATATATTTTTTATTGCTCTGTACTTCTTGCCTTTTCATCATCGTCTTGAACTGTTTGCAACCATTTTTTATAATTTCGCGGACCCCCGGAAATGGCTACGCGGACCCCCAGGGGTCCGCGGACCACAGTTTAATAACCTATGAGATAGCATA
The DNA here is from genome assembly GCA_011317285.2 of Androctonus mauritanicus. Lineage (NCBI taxonomy): Eukaryota > Metazoa > Arthropoda > Arachnida > Scorpiones > Buthidae > Androctonus > Androctonus mauritanicus. The sequence continues at coordinate 12,338 of WUQG02414808.1, read as the reverse complement.
TTGACTTTACCGTGTAGAGAGTGTGGTTATTATTTACAAGCCATTTTCTAAATTAATTATTTTTTTATAATATTTCATATTTTAAAATGCAATAATAAAACCTTGTATAAGTTACAATAAATTAATTATAAGTCTAACTATACTTTTTCATAAAATGGATATTCACATGCATATTTGCTTATCCGAATTATTTGGTTAATCAACTAATTGGAATCTCACAAACCCAATTAGTCTGATAATCGACGCTCTATTATATATTCAAGTGTGTTAATAGTATCCAAGTGCATTAATAATCAACAAATAGGTATGACTTATGTAAATAGTTACAAGTGTAGTAATTATTTAGCATTTATTATAAAATATATACAGATAATAGTTGTTTTTAATCTATACAAACATAGATTTAAGTGCGGTATTTTAAAGTAAAATTTTTTAGTTTAGGCCTATATACTAAATATAGAGTAAATTGTTAGAAAAATAACCTCTTTAACAATTTAATCTGAGTCCGCCCTGATATGCATTCAAGGTATACTTATTTAATTAATTAAAAATAAATAAATAAAGCATAAAAATCGTAAAGGAGCTAGTTTTTTCATTTATGTGCTATCAGTTTGGAAATTTACGAACAAAATATAGTTTAAAATAACGAAATTAAAATCGGCAGAAAACTTTAGATTTATTTATTGAATTTTGTTAATCATAGATGCTTGGTTTTAGAAACATTCATAATCAAATACTATACAGTATAACACAATTATTAAACTCTTTGCTTTAATTGTAAAATCTCCAAACAAGCACTGTAGTAAAGCATATAAGTTTTACAAGTTTTATATGATAACAGCTTAGAATAGTTTGAAGTTATTCTGTATATACTGTTAAGTTATGGAACTGAGGAGGGATATGTACTATCCGAAAACGTTATACCATATAAAACTTATATGCTTGCTAGAGTGCTTGTTTGGAGATTTTACTATACAGTATATCTGACATTAATATCTCAATATTTAAAAATCGTAAAATATTTCTTCAAATTAAAATAAATACTATATTTAATTTAAAACAATATTATTTAAAGTATGATATACAGTACTGTACTTTAACACAATTTAGTGACACTGGTTAAATACTGTAATATAAATATAAGATTGGGGTTCATTAGCGCAACTGGATTATTTGAGTAACCGGATTCATTTACACAACCAGCCAAGAAGATTCATTTGACCATCTGATATTTGAGCAATCATAACTATGTTAATGCTAAAAATTTAACAGTACAGTATACTCAAATGCAAATTTAAAAATCACAAATCATGGAGTAGTATAAATAAATACTATTAAGCCAAATATCGTTTAATTTCTTCGAAGCAGCAAATAACGTATGGAATTTTAATCATTTCAATATAGTTGGAACCAAGTCCTATACTTTTCAATTTTTAATACAAGAAATTTATTTAATATTTGCGTCACATACTATACATGCTATCTGGTTAGAAAAATTGCTTATTATGCTAGAAAATGTTTAACATTGTATTGAAAAAAGTTTTTATAAACTTTATATATTAATTATTAAATTTTGAAGCAATGATCTGTAGATAATTTTAAAACTGTACATAAATTAAAATTATATTATATACCCTATTCAAATTACCGTCCTATATTTATATGTTGAACATTTTACTTTATTTTAGTTGCAATTTCTTTATCCTCTTTATCCATCTGCTAATTTTTATGTTTGATATAATTAGAAGTTCCTAGCTTATATAGGCTGTTCTTTAATTCATATGTTTTTAATGTTTACGAAAAATGGAAAAGTGAGGATTTTAATAAAGATTAACCGTTTGAAATTTATCTGCATTTTATTCGATAATGAGTATTTCTAAAAATAAAGTAAGAATGAAAAAAAATCATTTATTCCAATATACGAATTTTCTATCCTTACTTTATATTATGAATTACCTATTATGATCGAATAATATATATAGTAGGCTATATGATATTATATTCATGCATTATATAGCGTGCCTTTAACATACTTAATCATATTTTTGAATAGAATATACTGAATCTATATATCTTTATATCTAAAGACACTTGATGTTAAATTCTCTATAGAATACAAATTTTAACTAAAATTTATTTCATCTCAAAAATTATATTAAAGTCTAAATGTCATTGTTTTCAAAATATCTTATTTTATAATTCTACCGTAATTTATTATTTAATTAAACTTATTTGAAAAGATAAGTCTGATGAGAATGCTTGTCTTTTATTAACCATCTAAAATAATTTGTTAAATAATCTGATTGCACAAATAGACCGGGTGTTCAAATGAATCTGATGAAATAAAAAATAGTGATATTAATACGTTCTCGGGATGGTCCCTATGGGTATGGGGTTAGAATATGCCCACCATATGATCCCTCATATCCTAAAAGGCGACTAAAGGGTCATCTTGTACCATTCGGTGGTTGTCGCATCCGTCATTGGGGCTCATTCGCGGTTTCCTATACGGATCCAAGACTGCTGGTAGTGTCCACGTCCGTCACTAAGGCCTGGACCCCATACGGACAAAGGACTGCCGGTGGGCACGCCCGCCTCGAACTATTTTTCGTACCAGCGGGTCGTGATTTGGAAAGTGTCACACAGAACCTCGGGAGGAAATTCGAAGATATGTTCCCATAGTTGCATAAATGAGCTCGGTGCCTAAATATAATGATTACATTGTTTATTAAAATAATTTTTTATTAAAAAATGAATTTAGAGCCAGTTTTAGATCATCAAGATCATTTTAACTTTGGTCATTTCCGATTAATTTCAGCAAAAGTCTTATTAATTCAAGAGAACTTTATTGAAAACATTAAAAAAGTTTTTAGTTCTGCCAAACGCTAGTAAATATTAAAAATCTGAATTTCACATATTTTAGAATATTTTTTTATATTGATAAAGTGCAATCACGAAATAATTTTTTCAAAATATTATTTTTAATATATATATATAATGCTATTAAAATATTTCCGAAAATAATTTTTAAACAGAGATCATTTTCCTTTTTATCGGGAATGTGATGACAAATGGAAGGTAAGTTTTTTTAATTAAAAGCATTTTCTGATAAATTGCTTATTGTTATTTCTTAATAAAATATTTCTTTAGAATTCTGTTCGGCATAATTTATCCATCAATCCACATTTTGCAAAAGGAAGAAAAACCGATAGAGGAGGTCATTTATGGAAAGTGGTACCAGTAGATTTTATTTTAAATAATCAGAAATTCTCTCGTAACATTTGCGTAAGTAATAATATCGATTGCCTATTCTAATACAGTCAAATTTTTTCTGATTGTATAATAATGTATTATAAAATTAAATAGCAAAGTAAAATTAATAAAGAATATATTATGTATAATATAAAACTTTAGAATTACAATAAGGATTGTGAAATTTTTATTAACTATATTCAATAATTTATCTTAAATAAATATTATTGCGATGTTTATTCAAGAAGAATTAAAATACAAAAAATGTTATTAAAAAATAATATTTTGTATTTCGATGATCTATATGATCTTATTCCGTTTAGACAATAAATTTTTATATTCTTGTAATATTTTTTCTTTCTATATAATTAAGGTTTTAAATATATAAAAATAATTTCTTATAAGTGATAAATAATTTCGATGAACTTTTTTAAAACAATGTTAATCTTAAATATGTGATATTATTATTTTAAATAAGATCTATTCTATGAATAATAGATATTATAATAATGAATTCTTTAATTCATAATCAGAAAAAGCGAAGATATGAAGTACAGTCAAGTAATCTTGGCTTATATTATAAATTCAACGACGAAGAACAAAATAGTAAATTAAGGAAAATTTCAAAGGATATTCGATTCGGAGAAATCTCAGCATTTAATAACAAAATAAACTCCTTGCAATTAAACAGTCAGAAATCGTTAACACAATGTGCAAAAAACATATTATATGGTGAACCCGAGGAAAGAGTTCAAGTAGAACTTTTATCCAGTGAAAAAAATTCAAAGCATCAATGGCCACAAATAGGTACTTATAGATTTATCTAAAAAATCTTAAGATAACTTTATATCTCATTTAGACTTATTTATGATGTTTATTTTCAGAATATGTAAATCTTTAAAATATATTTTTGAATCAAATTTCTTTACCTAAAGTTCGAGAAGATTATAATCTACCAACTGATTTTGCCATCCAATCCATTTCTTTTGCAACAAAAAATAATGAAATGAACTATTTAATTTACCTGAATTATGACATATTTTAATATTTGAATTATTAATATAACTAAACATTTATTATTTATTAATTTATAGCGTTTGAGCATATTTTTATAATGTGTTTATAATATTTAATTGATATTTAATTTAATTATGATTATTTTAAGCATATTTTAGCAAGGCTGCACAGTTGTGCGATATTTAACATACTAAATATTTTTTCTTTTAAACTAAATATTTCTTGAAACATGGAGATATTGATGTTAGCTTTATAATAGAATACTATGCTTATATTTTGTTGTTATCATTAAAATATATATCTAAAAATCATTCATTTTTTCAGTCATATTAATTGATAAAGCCCAGTTTAGCTGAGACTTACAATATTTTATTTTATAATTTAAATCATATACTATTATGATCAATTTGAATTTTGTAACAAATTTGGAATAAGAAATGCGAAAACAAGTTGGAAAGAAATATCAACAAGCAGAAAACGAGAGGGAAAACGTCCAAAAATACAGCATTGCAGCTGTCATATTAAACGTGCATTTTGAAGGGAATTTTCTCTTTTGGTGAAAGTATGACGCACAGCTAAATCGATTTGGCAACAAAATCGAAATATTAGAAGAAACCGAAAATAAAAAAATTTTTTTAAACATAAATTTATTTTTAATAATTTATTATTCTAGTTTTTTAATGCAATATCCTGTTGTGTTCTTCTTTAAAATAGTTTTAAAATTATATATTTATATTTACGTATTTAGGTTGCAACCAAAAATCTTTCATCTTCATGTTAACAGTAATGAAATCTGAAATGTGGAATGAGAGTAAGAATATATTTCAGAGAGATTTGGCATACATTCAACATTTGAATGGAAATTATAAATTAGTAAATTATATATATTTTTTTACTTTTCGAGAAAAAATAAAATTTTAAAACTAATAACAAATTCAATGAAAGTGGCTCATATAAAACTTCATGCCAATAATTGACTTTTCGATATACTATGTGTATAATATAAATACACATAAATATTTATCGTTAAATATTAAATAATTCCAATTTTCATTTAAACAAATTAAAAGTGGTAAGAAATGAATCGAAAATTATTATGAATTGCAGGATGTACGTATCGAAATTAACTCCAGTTTGCTAAAACCATAAATGGAAAGCACCCCCACATTAAGTTATCCAATCAGACTGGAACTGGCAATAGGGAATGATGCCTGGGAAAAAGGTGTCAGTTGTCTTTGCCATACCCAGTTCTCAAAGGTCTTGGAGAGCTGTTTGTAATTGTGCCGTGAAGAAGTTTGGTATAAATCATCAAAATCTTTATCCAATACCGGGATTATTTCAGACGTCTGTAAGTATATACTGTATTGGTCATTAGAAATTGGTTCTAAAATACTCTTCGATTGACACATTGTTTTGATTACATCGAAAAATGAGTACTGTAATTATTAAAGTCATGCATCATTTTAACTATTTTTAAATTGATTTACTAATAAATTTATTGTTGAATAGTCATATTGATAATTGCTATTATCAGTTCCATAACTATCAGAAAAAGGTTATATATTTGTTTATTACTTGTTATTTATGTTATTTCAATAACTTTTATAATTCTTAAGTTTTTCTAATCAACATTAGTTAAATATACTTTTTTTTAAATTTAAAGTACTGAAGCAATTTTATTTTGCAAATTATCTTTTCTAAATTATAGTCTTAGCAAAATAAAAATTTTTATTCATTTATCAATATTTAAAAATATAACTTATTAAGCATTTTATTCAAATTGATAGGATGATTTCTGGTCAATTTCATACATTCATTGCAGTATTTAAATTAATTAAGAGAAAATTTAAATGAAAAAAGTAGATACTTTGTAGAAATAAAACATGTTTTTCATTAAATGACAATTATCCTGTCAAACTAGACTGTTGATAGAATATATTTCATAATTCACAGAGATTAATTAAAATGGCAACTCAGCCGGTAATATATTCAAGTTTAAGTGTTGGAAATACACTTGGCTCAATTGTGTAAGACCGGAGTAAAAGAAAGATCTTTCTTTTTACAGTTGAACAACGACCTTCTTGTTTTTCTGTGAACAGAAATGTGCCGAATATTTAAGAAAACTGGCATGGATGGCAGTGATTGATGCATCACAAAATAATAGAACGTTTAAAGATTTCATGCCAAATTTTCTTTTATTATGTTTACAGTACCGTATTTGATAATCCATTATACAGTATATTCATCGAAGTTAATTCATTATACAGTACATTCATCAGTTACTCTGGTTTAATTTTAAAAAGCATTCTCTTTAAGATTAAATTCACTTTTCCTTATTCAACAAAATACAGCTTTATATATTCTTTGAATGAAAATTCATTTATTTTCGTGACTATAGTTATCTCGATTCTTCATAACTAAATATTTCTTCTTAATTTGAAATAAGATATTTAATTATATATACAAGCCTACATTTACTTCCTGTTAATGCATAATTTTAAATGTATTAACGTACAGGAACAAAAAGTCAAAAAAACGAATTTTTAAAACGTTATTTGAGAAGTCTGAAACTAGTATATTTATTACCTCCATTTCATTACACTATGTATAGATGGAGATATCTAAAATTAACTTTCAGTATTTGTAAAGATTCATGTCGCCGTCTGAGAGATTTTATTGCTTTATGACAATAACAGCTGACATTTTAAAATAAAAACATATTATTGAAAATCTATAAATTCTAAATTTTTATTGATCGTTTTGTATAATAATAATAATAATAATAATAATAATAATTTTAAAACTGTAATCGAGGAAAAATACTGCATTAAATATTATTTTGATGATAAGTCATCAATCAGACAAAAACCAATGATGATCGATAATGTTTTGTTCAAAGAAACAATCCGATGTCCGTTAATTACTGAATGAACGATATTAAATAGTGATCGTAAATGGTTGACGATTTCTTGTCAGAAATCTATGTGCAGTATTTAACAATTACGATTCGACACAAGTTATAATATATAGGCTTTTAACGGAGCATTCAAACATATCTGGAATACTTCCAACATAAATAGCTTGACTATATAATCGTGTTCACTTATTTGTTTCTTCTAAATTTAATTGTTTAGCTCTCGGTCAGGAAGATGATTTAAGCATCGTTTAAAGTATATTGTTTATTTTTGTCGTATTCAGATTTTGATTTAAGCTTTTGGTTTTATTTGTCGGTTCGGACAAATTATAAAATAACAAAAAATAAATAACAAACGCTTTTAACAAATAATAACGATGAGAATTAACGTACTCAGAATATATTTTTCTTATCATTTCTATACAGATTCACTTTTAAGAGAGATATTCATTTAAAAATGCTTAAACTTCTATATATTGACTAAATATTTTGCAAAATATTCATCAAAATTGACTAAAATTTCAATAATTTAATTCTATTTGATTTAAATCTTTTATATTTATAAATTTTTATTGTATTTTTTTTTTATTAAGAAAAAAATAATTTTTACTGAAGAGTTTACAGAGTTATTTAATTTTTAAATATATATATACATATATTGTATTGCATAATAAATTTTCTCTATAAAACATAAAGTGTATTAAATAATTTTGTTTTTGTAATCTTACGAAATAAATTAAACATTTAATATTTACGAGATCAAGTAAATTAGATGATTTCGCAAATATTTAATGCTTAATATATTCTATCATATTATATACTGTATATATAAGAATTTCATGTTCATATAAATTTGCGAAATATATTTTCTTACAGTTTTATTTAGATGAAAGTTGAAAGATGAAGTTAGAGAAGTTGAAAGATGAAAGCTATATTTCATCTACCATAAATTTATATATTTTTTAAAACTTTTCCCTGAACTTGATTTATTTATTTCGAGTTTATTCAATTCGTCTTTCTTAAATCAACATAGAAAGGGATTACAACTTATTAGCGAGGCTAAGATAATTTCAAAAATTGTCCTAACGCAACAAAATGATTTATGTGTGTATTAAGTTAGCTTAATAGTATAAACTGAAAAATAGGATTGTTAACTACGACTTAAGCACCACATGGTTATACACAGTATAAAATAAAGAAAAAAAAATGTTACAAATCCTCCCGGAAATGACATTTCATAAACAAACTAAAAATAGACTGTAACTCAGTGAACATCTATTTTGCAGTATTTTTTCTTTTCAAAAAACATTCATTCAGCCGGTATCAGTTTTCCTCTTTTTAATTTCCTCTTTAGTTCACGGCTCACGACACAGACCTTGCAACTATGTAAACTAAAAAATATAAAGTATAATATTACTCGTTAGGAACTTAGCCATGATATACTTTAAAACCCGAAACGATTTTAAAACATCTAAACCACACCTTTACGGACCAAATATAGATATCCACCAAAGTTTGGAGTAAGTATGTCGACTGATGCAATTTTCTTCATCTCTATTAATGATACTTTTCTTATCATTTTTACACCGATTCGCTTAATAGAGATATTCGTGTAACAGTTGCTTAAACTTCTGTATATTAAATAATAGTAAAAACATCATCAAACATCCATAGATCAAAACATCTTTTGAGTGTCACTTAAATTATATTTTTCCAAGAGAAAATTATTTTAAATAACAGGAATTACCTTTAATTTAGTCTTTTACTTTATATCATTATTAGATATTTGAAAATTTAACTTTTAAGTCAACTTTTGCAGGTTTTATTTCTTTCGTTCATAAATCTTCATGTTTTATTCATTTATTCCTTTTGATAAAATATATATTTATAATCATTTGGACTGTTTTTTATATTTTCTATTTTACTTTCGATCATTAACTATTTTTATATTTTTGTTTATTTTGATACCATTAAGTTTTATTTTATGATAAATATCATAGACCACTGATTTGTCATCTTTCATAATTTGCTTTACAAAATATTTGCTATATAATATATTTTATTTTTAGTCACGACTTTGAAATTAAAATGTTCCGGTCAAACTTTATCGTTTCATTTTAGTTTCATTGTCATATTTTTTAATAATAATTTACATATTCGAGTTACTTTAAATAAAAATAATAGACGGTTATCTTAATCTATTTTTCGAATTCAGTATTTATAATATAGTTTTTCTTATATTATTAACTTTGTACTGTTTATTTTAGTTAGAAATTTACGATTTTTATTAAATACTATAATGTATATATTGATGCATACTGTAATAAGTTTTGAGAATTCCATAATATAAACTTCTGAGTTCAATAAAACTCTTGGTAATTATAGTTTAAGTATTTCTCTAAAACTTTCCAAATTTTATGTCAGCTTACATTGCAAATTTAATATCGATAAAATTTGCCTTTTAACATCGGATTTCAAAATAACTCTCGTGAAATTGTAATTTAAACTGCTTAAGTTCACTAAAAGTCTCAAATTGTGTGTAGTAGATTCTATTTTGGTGTAGCTAATTTAAGTTTTAAAATTTTCAAAGTATTAAAAATAGTAAATATTTTTGCTAACCATATTAAGACATAATTAATTTTGTGTTCGCATTAAATAATTGAAATGTTTAGTCGATTATAAACAATTTTAAAGATTTATTCGATATAGCAGGGGAAAAAAATGTTGGAAATTTTCCAAACATCAATTATTTTAATATTTAATGTGCCATCGGAAAACTTGTGTTTTGAGAACAATCGTATGGCTGTGTCGATAAAGATAAATTGATCGATTAATAAATTAATCGATAGATATGGTAAATTTTAATACGTTACTATGATTCTTTTTAAACTTGGCATAGATGTGACTGGTGTCGAATTCGTAATTCTCTGCTATATATTTCGATAGTAGATGACAAGAGTGTCTAGGAATGTTCCTCGGGTCACCTTGGATGAATCATGAATAATTTTCTCTTTCATAGATAAATTGCCGAGATATTGTGTCGTTTCAGAATCGTGCAAATAGGTCATTTTGAAATTATAAAATGACGTATGTAATATCTTATATAAATTCACTCACACAAATTTTAAAACTTTGACATTTATTTTGTTCCCTACAAATTTTAAAGCAATTATAGTAATACTATGCGTATTAATCATACTATAAATATGATTAATAGGAATATAATCTGTTAATAATATAAACAAATAAGTGAGTAATAATTATTGTAACGTAACTATAACAGTTACGCATCGATGCAGTTACGTTTCAAACTGGATGCATAGATTTATCACTGGATGTGAATGTCTCACAGTGCAAAGACCCGAACTGATTGTTTCTAAATAAGGTGGAGTTTCGATATCGGTTCAGGCGAGAAAAGGAACCAACATCTGGGTAGCTTATATGATAAGTATAAATCACTCGAGTAAACATTTATCACTTCAGGTGATGATTCAAGATATGCGACAGTCTGGCAAGTGCCAAAAATCCTGGATTACCGAAAGCAGGATGGATGATTATTGATTAGTTCAAATAAAATTTCAAGTATTTTGTGATAGAAATTTGTAATTTTTTTGTAATATAAAATATTTTCATTTATATGTGTTTGATTACAAATATAAATAACATAGGATAAATAAAAAATTAAAATCGATACTACGTTAAGTTTATTTTAATCTATTTAATGAATTTTTTTATATATGTGTTAATATAAATCAAAGTTTAAATAATCAATCATATTGTATTAAATAATCAAAATTTTAATTTAAATAACTAAAGCATGAAATTTTATCAAAATTCATTTAACATATTAAAATAGTTTCGCTAAATGTAATTTTAAAAGTCTAGCAGATATTTAACAAGTAAAAATATTTGGCAAAAATTAAGAAGAAAATATTCCAAATTGATTAAAGTTGAAATCCGAACTGGAATTTTAAGTTAAAATTCAAATAATTTGATAAAAATCACAAAAATTTGGAAAAGATAAGCTACTACCATATAAGACGGAGAAACGGTTTTCCTGTAAAAATAAAAATAAAACGATATCCTCAACTATCTTTCCTCCTTATATAAATACATTCCAAAGGATGTTAATTAGTTTTTATAATCAAGATAGTATATCAAATTTGAAGTAAAACCTTTACATATCCTCGTTTGAAGTTGTATTTTTTCTAAGATCCTTCTTTTAGAGCCAATCCGTCATCTTGTCATTTTCCAACCAATATCCATATTTTTCGTTATATGACACCCACATTCACTAGTACGCGTTACCATAGATAGGATGTCAGTTTCGTTGCCAAATAATATTTAGCGTTAATGGCGATTTATACGATCTGTGTCGAAACACTAATTTACAAAATACGCGAATTTCTTTACCAAGAATCGTCTTATTACTTCCACTTACAAGCGAATCTTGGCAGAGTTGGCTAAAATATTTGTTTACTTTTGTTGAGTAGGGATTAATTCGTAAAGTATTGTAATTGTTTTGGATGAATTACGTAATTTACAATTTTTTATCATTTCTCTTTCCTTCTGACAAATAGCAATATTATTTTTCATATAATAATCTTATCTATTTAAATTTAAAAAAATATATATATTCAATTCTTCACTATAAGCATATTTAATTTTTTTAATTAATGCTTAAAATTTTATATTGATTTTAAGTTTCGTTTTAAGATATACAAAAACTAATTGGAATTATATTTTAAATAAAAACAGTTTTTACCAGCTATTAATGATTAAATAAATTTTGTAAATAAAATTAATATAGAATATTTATTTCGAAGTTATTTGTTTTTAACTTTAAACTTAAAATAATTTGTTAAAAATAAGAAAAAGTCTTTATAAATTAATTATAAACGATATAGGATAATTATATAAACTAACTTGTGAGTTTAGCCGAATGTTTCGAAACAGAGAATTTGCTAGATATATCAAAAAGCTTAATCTTTATAAAATAGATATACAGTAAACTCCCGTATAACGCACTCCCCTATAACGCGAATTCGTATAACACGACAAAAAATTGCGCCTAGTATTCATACAACGCTATAAACAGTCCTATATAACGCGTAGGATAAATTTTTTTTTAAAACGTTATTTATCCATTATAATA
>WUQG02414797.1:0-15855 GCA_011317285.2 Androctonus mauritanicus | reverse complement strand
GGAACTTATTTATTTCTATGTGATAAAAGTCTATTACTTTTTATCACATAGGAATAGCTGTACTGTATACCGAAATAGTAATATTCGAGGTGTGAAAGAATTAATGAAGATGTATGCATGTTTACAAATGATTGACATTTTATCTAATAAACTGAAAAATAGCCTTCACGGCATTAAGTTCGATCAATCCCTTAAGGCCACAGTGTTTTTTACCTGAAGATATACAGACACTTGTTTTAAAATGCAAAAACAGTTGAAAGAAAAGGTGTTATACGAAAAAAAAAAAATATTGTTTTGTTCCTAAAGTTGCATTTATAAAATATATCAATAGCAATTATATAGAATAAAAACATTTGTTTTAAAATGGCGGGGTATTACTTTTAAAGTATAGTATTTTGAGAATATTTATGAGTAACAAATAAAATTCGACATTCAATTCTATTCAATATCAAAAATTCAGAATTAATGGTAAACGAAAATAAAAACTTTGTAATAAAAATTATAAAATAATATTTTAGACATATATTTAATTTAACATAATTTTAATTCGGAATAAAAAAAATCGGATTATCATCAACATTAGCGATTATCATTGCCGATTTGATAAATTATTTGAAGAATCGCTTAGTTATTTTGGAGATATTCGTTTATCCGTTCCAAGACTTCAATTAATTTTTCATAAAACTCATTTGAGAAAGAAATTTACTATATATTAATAATAATTTTTATTGTTTTTAATTTTTCCTTATTCTTTTTTAAACACTGAAAAATTATACATTGGAAAATTTTGAATCGAATCTATACTCAGGTTCATCATCGATTTCAGATGCCCAGATTCCAGAGCCTTGCTGGACCAACGGAGATTAGGTAATAATAAATTCATTGATATACTTCTAATCCACCTACTCATTCTCCTTTCATGCTTCCGCAATATCATGAACTACTACAAACTTAAACAAATGTTAAATGTGAATTAAAAATAGAAAAACTTTCGCTGTATTCTGCATTTATGATATATAAAATGCCTGAATGATTATAGCAATAATTTCATTTTATACTTGGAACTTAATAATTAAAAAAAATTGTATTAATAATTAAAAAGATTGATCTTAGATAAATCCATAAAATAATTTATGAAATATTAATACAGTGACATAAACAATCCTAAACAGAAAATGTAAGTCTTATGAAGCAATGAAATTTGCTTCTATTTATTTTACATAAATATAATATGAGTTGAAAACACGCTGATGTTTTAATAAATATGGCCAGAAAATTTCAAAGTTTCTGACATATGACTTATTTAGTATGGTGAGGACATATGCAGATTCATAAAAAATGATAGGGGGCACAGAAATACAAATAATTGTATTGTTAATAATTTAAACAATTACTCTATATATGTTTATTTGTTTTACTTCAAACAACACGGGACAAAGTGCTTTTCCACGCTAGGGTGACTAAATGAGAACACAACAGCAGTGAAAAAAGAAACTAAATGCATTTTGACAAAATTCTCTACTTTATAATAAAGTTCAGATAATCCTACCCGATGTGTTTTATGTTTCCAATTTATGCAACGTTTGGAAATTATTTGATTTGCATAAAATCGGCGAACAAGCGAATGAATTTAATTAATAAGATAATTTTTTCTTGTGCCGCCGTAGATATATATATTTTTTCTAAAATTTATTTTCAAATTGTCCAACATCGCTCATTAAAGTTATTTGGGATTATTTTATTGAACGGATTCGTGATTGGCCGAACGAAATATTATTGATAGTAGGCCGATGATGATGATGATAATAATAATAATAATAATAAGCAGGGATTTTAAGTGCTCTTTTGTAATTTTGTCTTGAGTATGGAATATGTCCGATCATCCATTCCAGAATATCGGTAGTGAACGTGCAATACATAACTAAACTTCAAAAAAATTTAAATTCACGCATGAAGAATTGATAATCCAAAACAACAAATATTAAGACTTATACTTGAAAAATTATTCATATTTTTCAAAAATATACACATACATAATAGATCTATGAAGATAGAATTATGCATTTTGCCACTAATATTGATCAAATTAAATTTTTTAATATATTAATTTCTTCTGGATTTGTTATACTATTTATAAGAAAAAGATAATTTGATCTTAAATATTTTGCTTCTTTTAATAAATGTAAATACACGTATTCCTAATTTTATGAAAAGAAAAATATTTTCCTTTAAAACTGTTCGTTACATGAAAATTCACAAAACGGAGATTCAATTCTCATTGATTTCAATATAAAAATTTCCCTACTAGTTCATGGATTCTAAATGTCATAATCCTTTTATACTATTAACGTTAAAACATTCCAAAAACATTAAAATAAATACAATAATGCACATTATAACGCAGTAATGTTATAATAGTACTTATGGCAGCTATTACCTATTTAATCTGCTTCTTGCATTCGATTTTGAATTTCCAAACCATCTTTTAAAAAGTGCTAAGTCATTTTCGAATTTAATTCTAATGTAACAATAAAGATACAAATCATTCTAGTTTTATTTGTTTAAAAATTGTTGGTCTTAAATTTATCCGTAATTTTTAAATCTTGTTATTCCGATAAATCATTTATGAAAATAAATCTTCTAAAAGTTAAAATTTTACAAAATAGAAAAAAATAATAATCTTCTTAAAAAACATTAATCACGTGTTTTATTATAATAATTATTTTATTATAAGTTAATAGACACAAAATAATTAATTTATTTAAAGGATTGCTTAGTTAGACATGACCAAAGGCATGACATTTTCCGACATATCTACAAAATATTATTATGTAATAAAATATTGTCATAAATTTGCATATGGAAAAATCAGATTAGTAAATTTGTATCAGAGATTAGATTCATCTAGGATAATCTGGGGGAAAAAAATTTATACTGTTAAATATTTTTATCATAGTAAAAAAATGTTTTATAAAAGTAAAATAATTAGATGCACATATATATCCGAACTGGCACATGGAAGTTTAAATTAATATAATTTTGTTTTAATATTACATCAATGAGATATAGCAGTAAATCTGATATAAAAATATCCTGACATAATCAGTGAAGAGAATAAACAAGAAAATTCATGAAAATAATCATTTATTCATACTATTCAATTATTAATATGGAATTTTTTATGAAAAAAATTGAGAACTTGGTATGCAATAAAAATATATTATGAATTATTATAAAGAAAAAGATATAATTATTGATTTAAGTAAATTATAATATATAGTATTATTCTATCGATGATGAAACTATTTATTCATAAAATCAAAAGTTATCTTCCCAAACAGAAAAAATATGTTAAAAATTACAGCAATTCATTAATGAGAAAATTCATAAAATGAAAAAACTTTAATTTTATGTAGAACAGAAAAATCTCAAAGAAGATTACGTCATATTGTTTTTTATGCATTTAATCTATTCAAAAATACAAAATTGAAAAGAAGTAATTTGTTATGAATATGTAAAAAATTCCTTAGGCTATCATATCAGAAAATCTTCATTCGGTACAAAAATACCGTCGCAAATTTGAAGATCAAATTAAATTCATCTGGAACAATGTATGAATATTGTAATTATACTTCTTTTTATTGTTAGTCTAGATTCAAGAATAAAGCCTCTTTTCTAAATTCCAGAATAAATAATAATAATAATAAATTTTGATATTTCGATGTAAAATACAATGTTGTTTGAATTATTTCGTGAAAGAGTGCTCAACAAATCTGTCTTCTTTTTTTTTTGCAAATTCCTAAGTACACCTTCTCAGAGACTGAGAAAAGCTTCTGGTTGCTTTCATATTTAAAGCGGACATATACTAAAAATTATTCGGAAGTAATTTGTGTCAAAATTACAAATATAAAGCTCTCCGGATCTTCATTTATGAAGATAAATGGAGGCCCTCCAAACTAAATGGCTCTCCTGGCCTACTATAATAGGTACTGTTATTACAAAGGGAAATTCAAAATTAAGGCGTTACGTTCAAGATCGATTCAGGATAAAACAAGATTAAATTGCAAAGAATTTTTTGATAGGAGGCTTATTTTTTGGGAAAAAAGGCTTTACAATTTTGTTACGTAATAACGGGTTTTATATTACTATTGAAATAATAGTAATATTTCAATTTATAGAATAATAGGTTAAAAATATCAATTTTTCATTATATTTTAGTATTACTATTATTTTCCATTCCTTTTGAAAATATGTGATTATTTGTGCAAATCTCTGTCTACAGGAAACTGTTTATCCACGTTTTCATTAGAAACATATTTTAAAAACCTTACAAACAAGCACAAAATTGCATTTTCTTTTAAACATTTAAGAAAAACAATAGAAAATTGATATTTTTAACTTCTTTGTTGTGCAACTTTAAATATTAAATCGATGGAAATCACAAAACTGTATATGATGTAACAAAATTGTAATGCTCTTTTTTCTCGAAAACTAAGCCTCCAATCAAGAATCTCTCTACAGTTTAGTTTTATTCATCCTAAAGAATCGATTTTCAAATTAGCGTCCTTTCTTTTGCGTACACCCTTCATATCAGCAGTCTCAAACTCGAGGTCCCTTGTGGTCCGTATAGTATTTATTATAATCGCTAGAATATATAAAAAATATCCAGAAATATAATTATCTTTATGAAATATTTGAAATTTATAAAATCACTTTAAAGTGTTTTTATAAATTGTATTGATATTCAGTAAAACAGAATTTTTCAATAAAAAAATTCCTTTCAAATTTATAAAAATTGATATCATTTATAAATAATGTTATAATTTTGAACATGAATTGAGGCATATCATTTTAAGGAAACTAAAATGTAAACAGTTAATGATAATCAACTCTTCATTTAAAATTTTCGTCCTGTAAGACAAATTTTAAATGAGATCTTCTCCCAATCAACCAAAGATGTCTAAAGTGATCCTTTGAACAGAATGAACTTGAGATGGTCAGTCTAACTTATACTAGATATCTTTAATTTCTCTTGATTTTTTTTCCTCTTAATATTCGTGATTTTGAAAAATTTTACATTCTGCAAGATGATATAATCGTTCAAATTGTTAAATATTTATAATGCTCATGTACTAGAAACAATTTAACATATAAACATATAACTTCACATAATTACCGATTTATATTGTATAATTATATATCAATCATTCTCAGTAATACAGAAATTAAAAAAAAATAGTAAGCATGTTTTAAATATTTGTCTAATTATTTCAAATTTATCGAAAAATAAAAAAAGAAAAGAAATAATAATTCTGTTTTCTTTTATTTTCCATCTTTCGCTTTTTCTGAAAAACTTGAACTTGTTGGATAAACTTTTTAAAAAAAATTTTCTATTTTTTTAATTTTTAAGTTACTGAAAACAATTTAACGTAATTATAAAATAGACATTTTATTGTTTTTCTATATTCAAGCCAAATATAAAAGTGTAAAAAAATTAGAGATATCATAACTGCAGTTATTTTATCTTTATGCTTCTTTATATAAAATTAATAAACTATTCTTATAATTTTCATTATATTTTTATCTTATAGATTATATTATTTCATTTTATATAAAACTTTCTAAACGAAAACTATTATAATTAAAAAATAAGCTGTTAATTTCGTTAGTCATGAATGGTTTATTACCATATTAAAAACATTCACAATATATAGTAGTATAATGTGGACCAGTAGGCCTATTTATTTTTTTAGATAATTGGAATTTTACTCCTTTGATAATTACTATTATATATAGATTTATATATGATAATTTGTACTTTTAAATAATGTTATTTGCTCAAATGATCGCTTAATTCCCACCATAAGTTTGTTTTTTTATAAAAGCGACATTCATGAAAAAATTTCATTCATTTACGGAAAAATAATATAAAAGCTTTTTAACATTAAATTATTTACAAAATTTATATAAAGAATATTATTAAATAATGTTAAATTTGTGATAAATAAATAAATTAAAAAAAAACATTCTTCGTTTTTAACATAAAATTTAATTTTAGTTTTATTGAATTAATAAAAGATTTCTGTTTGTGAGATTTCTGACAGGATAGATTTAATAAGAAATCTATTAAAAATGTTTATATTAATTTATAATTTTATACATATAGTAGACAGGATGCATTGCAATTACATATAATAAATAGGTGCATGACATTATACTATTAAAATGAACATTTTTTTAAAAATATTAATCACTTCATTAAGGAACTATGGCAAAGGACATAAGAATACAGATCTAGTAATATAATCTTATGTATTTTCCATATATAATAATAAAGAAAGCAAAATAAATCTTTGTACTTTGATATAACTTTATTGCAATTAACTTAATATCATATGGACAATCAAATATGCTTTGCAGAAGGTGTGCAAAGTGGCTTCCATCAAGATAACGCTGAGCATTATTGTGCCATGAATTTCTGGCTGTCTGAAAGATATCAGGTTCACTACGAATGATTGTCCCAGTCACTGTAATGGCATGTCATAGGTCTTCCCGTGTGTTATATCGTTGGGAGTGTCCACTAAACAGCAACACTTTGGTCATACGCTCGTACACGCCTGCTGAAATAAATGAATAGATATTTACTCAATTAAATGCAGGCATCTTCTACATCCTACTAATCATGCTATATCTTCGTGTTGAAGCAGATAAAATTATATGTGTATATATAAAATTTTGTATGTTTTTAATTATAAAATACCTTGCACTTCTTTGTTTTATGAAAATCCTATGTATCCTGCGTAATTATCAACTTCCAATAAATTATATTATAAATGATTTGAAACATTGGTAATATTTACACTTAAAAATAAAATTAATGGCCTAACGAGATTTTCATTTATAAAATAAACAAATTTTAGTAATCATAAAAATAAATATCGTAATGAATTTTGTTGAGCTCGTAAAGTCTTACTAAAAATACTTAACCATTACCATCCTATAAAATCAAATGATCAGATGCATAAAAAGTGTCGTACAATATTTATTTTTCGAAGTTTTTGTAAGTTTTAATTTAAAAGTTTATGAATTTATTTATTTTTACTTTTCAATTTAAAAATCAAATTTTTTTTTTCTTTTGTTTTATACAAACTTATTAAAGATCAGCATACAGTATAAGTAAAGGTAATTTTTTGTTATTTAAAAATACTGTTTTTGTTTATGTAAACAATTTTAAGATAATTTTAAAAATGTCAAAGTTTTATAACTTACAAGTTTAGTTAATAATTGTAAAAAAAATGTAAAGCAAAAAAATAATAATTTTGCAATAACAAATGCTATATTTTTTTTATGTACTTTTGAAAGAAAATGGCGTGTTAATACTAAAAATTGATTGAGAGGTTTCTTATGTAATATGACTAGTAAGATAACTTTTTGCGAAAAATTCATTAAATTTAAGAAAAAAATAAATGTTTTTTAAAGTTATTTTTAAAATCTAAATATGCAATAAATCACGCAGAAATATTTTCTGATGTATCTAAGATTATATAATTAAAAATGATTTATTACTACTTTAAAATAAACAAATTAAAAAAAAACTTTATAATTTATGACTGTTTATATTTGATAAAATATTTTTTTAAATTATAAAATAAATATATATATACCTGTATGAAACTACTATTCATTACTTATTGATCAAAAGTTAAGTTTTCAAGTAAATACGATTAGCATTCTCTGGATTTTCTCTACAGTTTTTAACTTCAGATTGGTATTTTAAAAGAATGTAAATTCTAGTAAAATATTACTGAAATGTTTTTCTATCTTCAGTATGCTTTTAGTTTAGTTCCTTTTTTTTCTTATGCATTCAATGCGTGAATACATATGCGATCACGCCAACACCAACAAATTTGTTTTTATTTTGCAAAAAAATGGAGGTTGTTCAATTGATATGTCCATCACGTGAACCAAGCAATCTGTGTCGAATGCAGCTGGAATAATTTCGATAATTCTCTTCAAGAAACTTATCATATTTCATCCTTATACCACTCCATTTACAAAAAGCTTTTGTGGAACAACAAGGACGTGTTTCTGACTTTTTCACATGATTTTTGTTCTACTATCAGTCATCAGTTTAGCAAAGTTTGATCGATAACCTATCCAATATATTAATTTTTTATTTTTTGCATTGTTAACTCATAAATTATATATATACATTTGTATAGCGGTTTTAATTATATATAGTTTACGATGCAGCTGATCATAATTTGTTCGAATAATTGTCAAATAAATTTTTGTAAATGATCGAGAATATATTATCTGAACAAAAAATAGAACAAGTTATAAAAGATAATTGACTTTAAGCCAGTAAAATATATAGTAAATCATCTGTTTTTCTTA
The DNA here is from genome assembly GCA_011317285.2 of Androctonus mauritanicus. Classification (NCBI taxonomy): domain Eukaryota; kingdom Metazoa; phylum Arthropoda; class Arachnida; order Scorpiones; family Buthidae; genus Androctonus; species Androctonus mauritanicus. The sequence goes on along the minus strand of WUQG02414797.1, from coordinate 7,458 downwards.
TTACGTTTTCCGACAATCATGTTATTTTTACTTTTATTTGAAAATAAACATTATAAAAAATTTACATCTTCCAATAAATTTTTTATAATGTTTTTATGTATTTTTAGAGAATTTATTTATAAGCATCTAAAATATTCTGCCTTTTAAGTTAAGTAAAAACAATAATCATCTTTTAAGTAGAATTAGTTATTTCTTAAATATTTGATAAAATTAATTAAAATAAATTGAAGATAATCATATTTTATTATTTTTTTATTGTTGAATTGAAAGAATGATTAAAAAGTTAGCAAAAAAAATTAATTTTGATTTTATTTCATATTTTTTATTTTTTGTTTATTTTGAGTTTGTTCATAGACTTTCAAACTTTTTCATATTTATATCACTAATTTGAACATTTGTTTTAGATAAATAAAATATTGAGATAAATAAATGTAATTAAAAAATATATAAATTACATTTAATCAATACAAATTATTGATGGTTTATTATCTGGTTGAAATAAAAATTTTGTTCGAACCGACTAATAATTGTTTATATTGATATGGTACCATAAAATTAATATGATTTCTTGATATTTTTATGAATTATAGTTATTTGAATCATAAATTTTCAATAAATTCTGTTTTAAAACTAATTTTATAATGTTTATAAAAGTTATATTCCCTATTACTAGAATTTTTTTTTTAATTATAAAATATGTATGTAGGGAATTTAATGTTGTTAAATAATTGGCTTTTAGTTTAATGTTTTTAAAAGTAGCTAAGTCATCAACGATTAAGAGCTATGACCTGAGAATATCACAAAGTTAAGGGGAGGAACAATAACAACTTCCATTGTAGTAATTTTATCATTTTAATGATTTAAAGATCTAAAGAACAAGTTACGCTTATAAAATAAGTAACGCAGCCAATTTATCCGATGACTTCATAAATCATCATCTAATTCTCGAAGTTTCTTACCGATCACACAATTGAAATCCATTAGAAGTTGTAATGATCTTCTCTAAACTAGAAAGTGTCATTATGTTCTTAGGTCTACTTTTCAACTCCATTTATACATCTTTCAAACTATGAAACTTAGTTGAAGACTTTTGAATATTTTATTTTTAAACATTATTAAAGCAATTTAAAATTTTTATTTATTTATTTTAATCTCTCAAATAATATTTTCTTCATTTTCTACAATAAAAATTATGTTAGTAAAAAAAAAAAGAAAACTAGTTTCATTTCTCACGCATTCTTAAATAAATTTTGCTTAAACGTATAACAACTTTTGTGATAACTTACTTAAATATGAATTAAAGGAACTTTTCTGTTGAATAGATAATGGAGTTATACTCAGAAATATTCGTTGAAAAATTCAAAGTCATGTAATGTTATTGTCATCAATTATCATATCCCGCAATCTTATGAGGTTTATCTTATTGTACGAAGTTAATGATGCGAATCTAAACTTAGATGAAATAACAAACTTCAACAAACTCAGGTTGTCTGAGTTAAGAACATGATTTATGTAATTGGACACTATCCAGAATAAGATTTATGTTGTATAAATAATGATTTTCAAGCTTGAAATAAATAATCTTATATTTAAAAATTACAAAAAAATATATCATTAATATTACAACTTTTTTCCTTTTATGCCAACTATATCATTATATAATTCTTAATGAAGTTTGACCATATAAAAATTATGAAGATACAATAAGTCTAAGAACTGTAATATAGAGTCTTAACAAAAAATTTATAGATAATTAGTCAGTAAATAACTTCATAAAATTAAGATTAACTTATAAGAATAAATCTAGATTTTATGCAACCTATAAGAAAAAAAAATTAGAGTCCCTAGCATTAATTAATACACATAATTAGATATATCTAAACTAAAAACTAGATAAGGCTAAACTATAAAGTATTTAAAATATTAATATTAATATTTACGTATAGTTTGAAAATATATGGAATAACTGAAAGTATGGCACATGAAATTTCTCAGAGAACAAATAAATGATAGATATATTAATCTATTATATTTTTTTATTTAGAATTTTGCGTTTCAAATTACAAATTTTAATAGGATAAATATGATTTATTGAACCAAAAAACAAAAATCATTTGTAACTAAACAATGATGGTATTAAAAGAATGCTGTAAGAGATTCTAGCCAAATTGCATCATTTAGCTTTTTAACTTATTGAGAACATCGAAGATGCATATTATAGTAAAGAAACCAATCCCTAGAAACGGTTGACCACGGTATTTGCAACAAATTGCCTGTTTAAGGTTCTCCAACTGAAACAATACGTTTAAGAATTGACTGTCACTCTACGTTTAGAAAATTCCACATGGAGTAATTCTTTCATGTCCCAAAACACAGTTGCTATTACCTTCTTGCTAATGGAGTTTACTTATACTTTCTTGAAATTGAGGAAATTGCATGTTTCCATGGTTTGGATAAAAGTTACAGACTGATTCGAAATGATGGACTCTGCCTCCATTCGCATTATCTGATCAAAAGTTTCAAAGTGATGCATATACATTACTAAAGCAATAGCTGTAACCTATTTTTCACTGCATTCTTTTTACAGAATCTAATAAACTATTAAACAAATGGTATAAATTCTAAATATATTTGAGAGATATTCGTTGGAAATAACGTATATGAACATAAATAATAAATAAGATGCTTTTTATTTACAAAGTCGCAACATAAATATATATTTTACTCGCTATTCGTTTGAATGTTGAAACTTCTTTTTGATTTGAGTTTTTTCGTTATTGTATCTCTTTTATAAACCTTATATAAAATCGTCGATACTAATAAAAATACATTAATAAAAAATTATATTAATTAGTTTAAAAAATAACCACAAAGTAAAAATATCGATATTTTGGAGCATGTAGAATTTATCAATAAAAATCAAATTTATCAGATCAGAAATGAATCAAACGTTATTACTAATCTTAAATATACATAAAATTAATATTATTTATCATTTATATCAATACATATTATGCGTATGTTTTATTCTACCGCATAAATTTTGTTTTATTCAGTAAGAATCTGGGCACATTCGAGTTTTCAGTTATTTACTAGTATATTTTGAAAAAAAGATCGACGTAGGATTGATAGAATGAGATCTCGTTAATCTTCGTTAAGTGGAATTGAGCGATTTTTTTCATTGTAGTGCCTTGTCTTCCAGTGACGAACTTTCTATCAGTGCTATCGACTATTCACTCAATAACATTTTAGTTGGAAAGACTCGTTCAACACAGTAAACCTCATAAAGGAAGAAAAATGTCCGCTATCTATAGAAGAAATAACAGAACTGTTTCGATAGCATCAATACTTTAAATATTCGTTTTTTTTTTTTTTTTTTGTTAAAATTTTTATTCATAGCATATATAACGGAATTCCGAACTATTTTTTTTGTTTCCTACGCTTACTATTAAGTCATTATAACTAATAATTAAATTATCAATTATTTTAGCCTTTTAAATACATAAAAAAAATTTATATTAACGATAAAATCAAACATAAATTATTCTATATGAGAATTTTAATATTCAATTTTTACTTGTAAAATAAATAATGAATATAAAAAAACGAATAAAAAAAAAAGGCCGAATAATTTTATTTATTCGTACAAAATTATTTAGGCTATCAAACTTAAAATTTTAACTATTAATTCTTTCATATTTTTCTTTAATATAAACAATTTTAATATATTAAATTTCATAATAATTTTATTTTAATTTTTAAAATAATCATTTGCATTAAACAATAAAATAATTTTTATTCTCAACTTTTTGATTAAACATTAATTTTTCGTTTTAATTGATTTTATTTACGAAAACAGAAAAAAAAAATATTACAGACCTATATTCAGTTACTAAAAATTTGTTAAGAGCTAAGAAAAATAAAATTTTACTGATTTAATACAGACCAAAAAAAAAAACTTGAGTTTTCGTCTGTTTTACGAGTGTTACGAAAAATAAATTTCTTAGGTATTTTAATAAAAAGTTTATATTTTATCTAATTACGATATTCAAAAATAATTTTTAATATATCGATTTTATGTTTTGAACAATTCAACTATATATATCAGAAATTTGAAAAGAATATAAATATTTCAAAGAAGCTTGGGCGCATCAGAAGAGATTCTTTCAGAAATAGAAATACAAGAAATGGAGAATAGGAAGTCCAGTCAAGCAGAATACAGTATATCAATCGAAAAAGGACGAAAAAAAGAAGAAAACTGAAAAAAAAAAAAAAAAAAATGTACGAAGTCAAACAATAAGTAAAGAAATCAAAGCAAAAGTAGGTCGCATTGAATTCGTTTTCAGAAATATAACATTAATTAATAATAAAAATATATATATATATATATTTTTATTATTAATTATTAAAAATATAATTAGCTTAATAAATATAAAAATCAATAATATTTGTATTCTTTTCGTTATATAATATTTTTGCGATTTCGAAATGCTTTTAATATTTTTCTTCTGTAAGAAACATAAATAAGAGAATAATTATAATCAGAATAAAAAAAATTATATATATATAAAAAAATATGAAATTTGGGTATACAAATACTTATCTCAGACATCAATAATTTATAGTTTATAACGCATCAAATTACATTAATAATGGTATGAAAAAGCACTTTATTGAATTCCCAACAGTGTTCAGATTTAGTCGTAAAATATTCTTTTTTCCATAAAAGAATTTAACTTGGTATCGTTCGATTCTCTGAAAAGAATTTTTATCCATTCGAGTAAATTTTAAAGGTACTAAAAAGATTTGGCAGTAAAAAATCTGTTTCATTGTATATCTACTGAGATAGTATTTTCTTTTAAATGCTTTCTTCGTCAATTTTCAGATCTTCAAGTTTTGGTGCAAACAGACTTTTTATAAATCCTTTTAGTAACTTAAGTTTGTATTTTAAGTTGTGAATGGATTTTATGTTCAACAAAGCAGAAAGCTCTTTCATAATTCAGTGTGAACATTTAATTTATAAATTTATTCAATTTTTTTTTTTTTTTTTAATAAATTTTTCAAATAGAAAATCAAATTATCGGATTATATATTGTAAAATATTGAAATTAAAAAAAATAAATAAAACTACGAATGATTTTATTGGTATTACGACTTTATTAAGTTTAATATTTCTTAATTTTATAAAGGTATTTTTTATAAAATTATTCAATTATCGTATATTTTCAAGAGTTGGACTGGCTTTCAATGTTATTAAAATAATGAATATCGAATTAAAAGTTTTTTGTTATATTTAAGATATAAATATTATGTTTACATGATTGATATAATATAATATATGATGATTTCAGTAACCGACTAAATCAAAATAAAGGAAATAAATACTGCATTTGTTCATACAAGTCAGTAACAAAAGCGAAAATTTACTAAAATACATTAACATAATAAACCAACCTTATTCTGTTTAGAAGGATCATATTCTAGAAATCTAGTATCAATAAACCAATTTTTCTATTTTAATTAAAATATTTTCAAATGAATAGATTGAAAACAAAAAAAAATCCATTGTAAAAATCATCATTGAACTTCATGAAATAATATAGTGAATCGGGGAAAGATGGTAATCGGAGGAAGTAGCCTATTTTTCTCTAGTTTGTTAGTATTTGAACAGGTGACGATAGAAGATGATTTATTATAACCTCCTCTAAGCCCATCGAAAATATAGAAGATGGCTATTATCAAGCGATCAATTATTCGCATTGAAAATCGAAAAATTCCCAGCAAATGTTGGAATTTTCATCCATAAAGTATACAGTCGTTGTTTGAAATATTATTGATCGTAATAATATCAGCATAGTGAAAATTAACATATTTAATGTGTCATGAATGCTTTAAAGAATAGTTTTGCAGTATTTTAATGCTGTTCTAATTTAGCCATATTAAGTCACGTGATTAAAAGTTCCATCTCATCCTGATCAACGGAAAATATGGCAAGTTTTGCTTCAGAATTAGATGCCGAATCTAAATTCTTGTGTTTATGATTTATTTTCATAAATTAAAATTTTATTTATGAAAATAAATCATCCTCTGCTTAGGTCCTAATACATGTTCTTATCATTTAATTATTAAATGATAAGAACATGTATTAGGACCTAAGCAGAGGTTTAGGATCCGAAAAGAAAGTTTAAAACTTGCAAGATAACATATCAATGCTTCGCAGATATATGGTAGGCCTATATAGGATATTAAAAAAACAACTAAGAAGAATAACGATAAAAAACACTACTTGGGCCCACACATTAAGTAATTCATTATATGTTTACTGCTAATTGCATATGAAAGGCTTAGAAAAAACTACTAAATCCATTTTATATTAAATGTTTAGGATAGTTGATTTTATACGGACAATGGATAACTCCTACATCTTTCTGAATTAAAAGAAATTTATATTTACTCTTGAATTTTGTGGTATTGAGTCACACTAAAAGTATTAAAGAGTCTCATGCGATTCGCGAACCGCAATTTGACCACCGTGGATATATACGATACCTAAATATCTGATTTTATTTAATTCTTCTAATTTAATAATTTATTACATTAAAATAGACATAGTATAATGAACAAGAGGTTTATTGATGTATAAAGAGTTAATTTTTGTTATTTAGTAAAGTGGATATTATCCAAAGGTCAGTAGCAACTTACCTCGGGAATTCGGGGTAAGATGGATGGCTAACTGTAGCTTTTTTTTAAATTATAAAATCCTCACTCGATTGTTATTTTGAAGTTTTTGATTGAGTCATATATGCAAAACATTTGATGTTTAACTACAAAAATATATAAAAAATAAAATATTCAAATTTAATACGAATTTTAAAGTCGGAAAAAAAGTTAATCGCCTTCCTCGGATTCACGCTAAATTAAAAAAATTAATTCAACTTAAAGTTGCATAAATGAGATTAGTTTTGAATAATTAATAATAATACTGTTTTTCTAGTCATTTTAATTTATTCTACAGTTTATTGAAGGTTGATCTATTTACAACTAGAAATGTGGAGACCCAGAATTCGGATCGGATATAAACTGTCATTCCCCAATCTTACCGAAAATTACGAAAGTGATTTGAATGGAGTGACATCTTAAAAAAACAAATGATAAAAATATCATACTACCCAGCTCGGAGAACCTTGTTCTTCACAATATACAGAAAGAATAATAAACGATATAAAATATATGATTAAACAAAGAGTTGCATTACATGCAGATGTTTCAAAAGACAAGTAAAAAGAAAAAGAAACGAAAAGAAAACATAAGACGTCTTTCCCCGGGAAAAAGGATAAAAATAGTTTCATAAGTTTTATCCAGGACAGAAATAGACTAACACAAGTAAGTCAGTCTGCTCTAACTTGTGAGACTCTGAACAGAATGTTGGGAAAACGTAGCAGAGAAGGATGATTCTGT
>WUQG02414796.1:0-41211 GCA_011317285.2 Androctonus mauritanicus | reverse complement strand
GATAAGTGAATACATTATGGGGCGGCCATCCGTCCGAAGGATCCTTCCGGATGAAAGGATAGCGCGCGGCCATCTGGCCGACAGCTAATTAATATTACTCGAAATTCGGCATTAACCACACCACCTCTGTTAAATTTTTATAAAAGTCAATTCTAATGTTATTAAGAAGAACTCATCCCAGTTTGAACGTCTGCCATTTTTAAATAGCTGCGGATAAACGTTTTTTTATCGCGCAATTTTACGCTGTTTCTCACAGTGTACGTATCGAGGGCGGGGCGTTTCAATTCCCACCACGGAGGTGGTCGGGTAGAGGACGGGCCGGAGCCTATCTAAAAAATCTGGAAGTGTGGGACCCGGGAAACCAACCCGGTTCGGAGTAGAAGCGGACCATACTTTCACCGCGCGTGCGCGATCATTCGAAAATTATTAGTGGAGGACCACCAACCACAGAAAGAAAGATACGAAAATGAAGTTTACGGTTTTGTAAACTTCATTTTTCTCCGGACTGGGCTGAAACGGAAGCGAATTACGCCAACCAGCGCGATAATATTTATATACAATACTTAATACCCTTTATTATTACAGCCAGATTTAATACCAGCGAGTTTGGCCGGCTGGGAAAAATTTGGTGGCCAACCGAGGCGCGGAGCGCGGGGCCAGGACCGACGTAGAAGAAGATAGTTTGGCGACGTAAATGGGAGACAGAATTATTAAGAAAACGGTGGGCTAAATTTCTATTTAACGCGTTTATGGGAGTGGGAATTTAGAGGAAAATCTTAGTATTTCTTCGGCCATATTCGCTGAGCTCTCTCCTTATTTACTACCCTGCCATCTGTTATTTATTAATCGTTTCTGTTTTTATTCTTCGGATGAAGAGACGCTCGTCCCCATCTTATTAAGTCGAATGAAAAGTTTCGTATTTCTATGAAGACAAGGGGTTTTTGTGGCATTATAGTTATACTAACAGGTAAGTCAACCCAGAGCCGTAGTGGCTGGAAGAAACCAGCCGGTACTCGGAGCGGAAAGACGAGAAAGGAACTACGCCCCGACCTCTGTCGAAAAATTCGTAAATGCGTGGAAGCCGGTCTTCGGATGGCCAGCCAAGGCTTTAATGGTGGCCTTCTTCGGATGGTTTGAATATAAATCTTGGCCGAGAACCGCCCTCCAAAGGCCGAGATCCCATCTCACAGCTTACAAGTTAGTCATCGACCGGGCGGTACCGGCCAACCTAGCGTGGCGGATAAGGCCATTTGTTTTTTTTTTTTTTTTTTTTTTGCATATTTTACGCCCCTTTCCAATCGGGAAAATTACTAAGGGGCGGGGTAAGGCCATTTTAAAGCGTTTTATGGTCAATTTAGATTTACCCGATATAAGGCGTAAATAAATAACCTAAAGTCTTACAAGTATGGCGCGGCCGGTTTTCTCTTATTTAACAGATTTACAGTAAGACGTCTACCAAATTTGGGCTTTTCCCAGAGAATAATCCATCTACCTTAAATTCCAAAACTAAATTTTGGCTAATTTATAAATATCCCGTAGTTTTCGATTTATGGCAGAAATTTGGTTACGGGGCGGATAAACCTAGAATATTCGTAATTTCCATTAAAACTATAACAAAATATTCGTTTAGGAATAACTGGTGTTTCGAAAGAGCGTAAAATGAGTCTCTTACGCCCTTTCCAGTGGGGGGATGACTAAGGGACCGGGCCAGTTCCCACCACCGGCCGCATTCACACCCGTAGAGGGGGCCGGATGCCGAAGGACGCGGATGGCCGGGGCTAAAACCAGTTGTTTAAAGCAAAATGTTTGGCTAAGCGTCGTATCTCTGGTCACGGCTGGTGTTAATGGCACCATTTTCGGGCGGTACAGTAGGTCCGTCTTCCGACTGGGTGCCTACCACTCACCCGCCTGGATTTTTGGCCCAGTGTGTGTTGGAAAATATACGGTACAGCGCGGTGAAATATATTACCATAGGCTAAGTTAAATATACCACGTATTGTATGGGAATGGTATTTTGTTCGCTAGCGCAGTTGGCCCGATCCTGGCCTATTATTTATATTTAATAAGGGCATTTTTTCGGGAATATCGTCCTTATTTTAATTTTTCTTAATTTTTGATCATCTTTGGACAGGGCGACGCATTTACCACTTACAAGTTAGTACGACTGGACAGGCGTTTAAATAATAATAAAAGTTCTTAAAACGATTAACCCGTCGGTCCAAATTACGGTATTTGTTTAGAGTAGCGGCAAATTGTGCCTTTAGTATTAGCCAGCCATAAAACAGGCTGGGGTGTTGGCAAAATGTATTCGGCCACTTTCGACTCGTCTCTTTTCTTACAGCCAAATGTTCAGTTTTCTTGTCCGGTTAAGAGCAAGAAAATCGCGTCTTTACCCCAGCGGAAGGCTCCGATCCACAGGCGGAAGCCGTAAGCGCGTTTAAACCATTGGTGGTTGTATAAATGGAATTTGTGTTTTAGTCGAGAGATCACTTTCCACCTCATTGGCCACCAAAACCGGCTTCCCGATTTTTTCGTGGCGGTGGTAATCGTCTGACTAGCTACACTGGTTGCCGTTACCGCCAAATACCTTGGCAGAAATTGCAGGGACCATTATAACAAATACTTAATAAGGGATGTAGGCTGGACCTGGTGGCTTTACCTCTGGACTAATCGGCAGGATCTCCATTCGGTTTGGCCGTATAACGCCTTTTGTTCCCTAATAAGGAATTTTCCCTTCCGTTCGACCTGGTTTAAAGCCACATTTTTACAACAATCTCCACCAAAAGACAGAAGCTATAAAAAAAGATAATCGGAACGTAGTGGAGCCTTTAACAGATGGCTTCCTTAACCACTCGACCTTAAAGAAATATTTACGTATTATATCTATCCGACTTTAATTTATACAGTAAGCTACCGAAAACTTCGAAGATAACCAACATCGCTTAAATACAATCAGTTTTAAGCGCACACAAAATTCGTATATAATAAAGGCGCGTGAAGTCCATGTTTCCGCGTATGCGCCAACTATCGGGACCGGAAGTGCCACCATTACCATTTCCTCTGGCTTCGAATCTTTACTCGCCTCTTTTAGAAAACTAAATCCCAGTCTCATTATAAATTTTGTTTTAAACGATCGTAGTTTACTTCCTATTTATGTCCGTACGCTTCCTTTTGTTATCCGACTTCAATTTCTGGCTTTTTCCATGGAAAAATGTTGGCTGTTCCCGGGTCCGCCAGTTCATTTGGCCTCGGACGCGCCCTAGCTACGTAAACATTGCATTTAAAATATTAAACAGGCCACACGCTCAAATAATACATAAGAACTAAGGACAGACTATTCAAAAAGTTTGCTAGTACAAAATCAATTTTTCGCGCATGGGTCAGCTTTACGCAGTTTTCATTTCGTGTGAAGAAAATTTCAAAATTTGGTCTGGAGAAAGAATACGAGCAAAAAACATTGTATACAAGATGTGCTAAATATATGAAAAATCTCAAATTTCATAGATAAGAAATATTTCTTTTTCAGTGTACCGAGTGACCCAGGGCTAACTAGTATATATATATATATGTAATTAAGACTCAAACTTAAAGAAACTGTTTTATACGGGTGGAAGAAAAATCTTTACCCCTCCAAATAATTCGATAACTATCGTAGATTTCGAAAATCTGTTAATGCCAACAAATAGGAAGTCGTGGGTGAGCTAGCCGGTGGTGACCTTCGAATGAGCCGATTACGCCAATGAGTACACTGGCAAATCCCATCTCGTAAACCCAGGAGTGGAATGTTAACTTCGGGGCCCTGGACTAAAACTGTTTGGGGCCTACCAAATTAACCTAAAATGTCAAACGTCGAGAGCTAGGCTAAGCTAACAGGCTTTAGAGGAATTAGACTAGCGCCCCCATTCCGACCTGGCCATATTATTTGCATAATTGACAAACGACAAAATATATTTTGATTTTACCGACTACCGACACAGCCGTATTTACTATTTACTGTCATTTAACAGATTGGTATTTGGCATTTTATTCAAATCTAATAGTGTGGCCAACCAACCATTTAAATTTTATCTAAGCACGAAAAAATTTTGAATAATTTATTATTAATTTATTTTTATTTTTGACCGCCAAGGGACCCCTTAATTCAACGGGGGGCAGCCCGTAAAGACCACGCCTAAATCCGTCCCCGAATGAACCGTTACAGATAGGGAAAAATTTCCAATTCCGAACACTTTAAAAAAACTTCATCCAAAAATAAAATAAAAATGCTTTTACACGCAAAATGTCGGCACTTAAGGTTGGTTCCCACTAGCGCGGAACCACGACGGAAAATAAGCGCGTGACGAAAACAGCGGCGTTTCGACGTCATACCGCGGCGTAAAAACTGCTACCGTCCGGAGTCTACATGGGTTCAACTTTTCCACCACGGAAAAATCTGTCGAGGTGACGTCCACCAATGAAATCCATGCATTTTCTGACGTCGAATTGTTGGCAACTTTAACTGAATCGAGATGGCCGGACGTTTCGATAGCGTTATGCTAGTGGAAATAATTACCCAATGTCCATTTTTATACGATAAAGGAATGAACATTTATAAAGACAACGAGTTAAAAGAAAACAGATGGGCACTTATCGCGGCTGTTAACATCATTTGATAAACAGGGAGTGCTTTTCCTCGCTTACCGTCCATTTTGTTTTACACTTAAACAAATGGTGGGAACGGCGCTAAGAATCTCGGGGAAAGCGTAGCTTATCGACACAGCGAGAACCAGCCAGCGGAATTACCCCCGCGTTTAGCCGCGGCGTTTTTGACCTCGTACCGCTTTCCGCGGCGGGTAGTGGGAACTAACCTTTATTTCTGACACGTAAATAACGAACCAATACCAAAACAATAAATTAAAAACACAGAGCCTAATCAACCAGCAAAAATCAACGGAGGATGCGCTCAAAATGTCTTCCACACAAGCGCAGTCGACCACGATGTTGGATGGAGTTCCTTTAGACCAGAGCTGTCCAATTATAACGACCCCGAGGGCCGCAACCGTCGTTATTAGAGATAGGGAGGGCCGCAGCTACAAAAAAAGAGGGGAAGGGTTGATACCCCTCCCCTCTTTTTTGTAGCTGCGGTCTAGGTAAAATATATAAACGCTTTTTCGAAACAAATTTTATTTCCAGATTAGCAAAGCTTATTACAAAATTATATTTATCAGATTGTATCCAATAAACACGTTAAATTCTTTTTATTAATCTCTTAAAAAAGTAATAAATAAAAGTGAAAAAAAAACTTAAAAAGTAATATTATATCACAAATCGTGAAAGCCTCACAGGCCGCACATAAGGGCTTGGTTGGCCGCCTTTTGGACAGCCCTGGTCTAAATGCACCATTTAGAGTTATGACCTTTTAAAATAAGTAGCAATGGTGTTTTGCATGCTTACTTGTGATTGGCTATCTCTTCACATGCTTGATTGTGATTGGCTAGCTTTAATAGGTCCTAACTTGAAAGTGGTACCATTTAGATCATATGTTTAGCTGATATTTTTGATTTGTTTCAATGTCCCTATCAGTATACAAAACTTTTTGATGAAGTTTTTTTTCACCCTGTATATCTTCAACAAACACAGGTTTAATACAATTTCATTTGTAGCAACTCTATATTATAATAATAAAAAAATTATATAATTTTAAAAAGAAAACACTTGAAAATGATGTAATAATATCTTTGGTAATAAGAATAAATAATAGCTTCTTTCATAAATAAGAAAGCTGTCTTTTATTTATATTATTTCTGTTCTTGTATGATTTTATTACAAAATTCAGATGTTTCAAAAAATTTGCTTAAATTTAACTTTCTAACTAGTGATAAATAGAAAGTTAGAATAATGAAAAAGCAGTTTAAAGAAAGCATGAGCTTAACTTTCTACAATAAAAACAATCTCTCAAGAAAGAAATTTAAGTAGTTTATAAAAAATGAATAAAATATTCAAATAAAAAAATAAAAGTAAGTAAAAGTAGAAATTAAATAAAAAATATTTAAAATATGTCAAATTTTTTTTCAAATTTTAGAAACAGATAAAATGCAGATTCTGATTCCATTATTTATCTATTTTTGATCATTAAGTGCAGGATAAAGTATCAATGTATAAGATTTTATTTTTGATTTAATTTAAAATTGATTTTGGTAGATTATAATAATTCATAAACAATTATCAATATTTATTTTTTATTTTTGAATTTTAATAAAGTTTGTGAGGAAATAGTAAAATATATATATATTTTTGTATTATCTTCTGCATCAGTCTGTTAACACTCCATTATTTGGATCCATCTTTAGCATAAAATCTCCCAGAAAATCAACACTATAGCAATGCTAGTATATCAGTATATAGCACTGCACACCATTGAAAATATATTGTCAAATGAACCATTCTTTTCACTATAGGTTACATGAACATTGATAAGTTTTGCAATTGGCCAAAAAGATGATGAAACTATCTGTATAAGTTTGTATAATGTTATAATAGATTGAAAAATGACAAGGTTAATAAATCATTTAAGAGGAAAATAGTCTAATTATGAAAACTTCAAATTGAATAATTTTTTTAAGCATGGATATATAGTCAAACAGTGATAAGACACCACCATCCATTTGGGGATGATTTTAGTGACTAACTAGAATTGGTAGTTTATTGAAAACATATATGATATAGAAATGAAAATGAACACCGAATTTATTAAATTTAATAAAATACAGTACATTTATATTTAGCATCCAAACTTAACATTTCTAAAAAGAAACTATATACTTTACAGTTTAGTATATGTATTGTATATGTACAATACTGTATAGAAAACAGTGAGAAAGTTTTTGGAAAGCAAATAGTCATAGCAGGCTTCATCTACAGTAACGGATGGTTGACCCATTTCAAATAATAGAAGATCCTTTCATAAATGTTGCAGCATGATGAAACGTTACAAGACTTTGCATCACATGACTAATTGCTATGGAAATGATCTGGTTCTTATGATCTTATATTTTCTACAGCCTAGGTGTGAACTAGCCTAGGCTTAGAGAGAGAGAGACATAATTAACTGTTAACTCCCACCTGCTGATTACAAATGAATCCAAAGAGCTTTTAATATCAGTACTGATGAACTTTGGGATGTGAGTCGTCTTACACGCCTCTGGTGAATTAACGAAGACAAATACAATACCAAAAGGAATATTTGTTTAAATGTTTCTACTAGTAGATGGCATCTTATCAGGGTTTGCCTGTTCCATTAACATAGGGAAGATCCATTCCGCCAAATTTCTTGGCAGTCATCGAGGGTGGTCGCTTAACAGAGGGCATCTTATCAAGGTTTGACTGTAGTATATATGAAGAAAAATCAATATTATGTGCATATCTCCATAAATAATTTTGTTTTAGTTTATAACTGTTTCAAAATATTCTTAATGTACATTTGATATTTATCATTACATAGATATTTTTATCTCATTATATACCCAGAGTCCACTTTGTATCATTTCAGTTTGTGTTTTTTTTGAAGTTGCATTATAAAAGAATTGAGATAATATTTTGCTTTCAGTTATAAAGTTCTTTCTATATTTGCATTATTCTGGGAATCATTTTCTGTTTGGTAGCATAGTGGCTCACATTATATGGTTTTGTTACCTTGCTCAGACATTTCTCACATGTACTTGTGGTGCTGCAGTATATAAATATTTGCCAAAAATTCAAAGCCCAAACTGCTAAATTAACCCCATGAATAATTTTAATTGAAATTTTAATAATTGGAAATAATTTTTATTAAAATTAGCTCTATCTCATAATTAATAAATTTATTAAGATATAATCAAAGAGTGGCATCATCTATGAATTAATGATTAAATTAAAAATTTATTAATTAAATTAAATTAGGAAAAATCATTTCAAATTATTAAAATTTCAATTAAATTATTCAAGGAATTAATTCAGCAGTTTAAGTTATATTTGATTTGACTATTTCCTTGAAGTTTTGTTTATTTAACTATATACAAGTAGTCCTTGACTTGTGATGAAATTCGAACAGAACTCTGAAATTGGAAGTCAGAAATGAATGAATTTATGAATTTTTCACAATCAATATTTATTATTATATTGTACTGCATATTAACTTAATAAATACAAAAATTGCATGAACAAGGCATAAAAAGATTACATTTGGTATATCAGACCATTGCATATGGGCTCATATTCATATGAATTACATAGGCAATCACAGAATTTACTGATTACATTACTGCTGCAAGTTAAGGACTACTTATATAAATTATGTTTATAACAATATTTTTTAAAAGATTTTTTATTCTTTATGAAATTATTTCTATGTATATTTTTTATGATAGTAATTTATATTGATTAACAATAATTTTATAATAATAATTTATATTTTTTGATATAGGATTCAGATAGTGAAGAAATATCTAATGAAGAAATACATAATACTGCTGAACAGATATTAAAACCAACTTATTTCCAAAATAATAATATGAAAGATATTTTTACAAATGTTATGCAGTTCAGAAGTGCATCATTTAACCAAAATGAAGAAGTTTTTAAAAAATTTGATGAATACTTTAAGGTAAAAATTCAACAAATGAAAAAAGAACTTGAAAATATTGTAAAAAGATTAATCTATGAATATCAAGAAGAAGAAAGACATTTAGAAGGATTATATGAAGTTAAAATAACTGACATCTTGAAACAGTTTAATATGAATATTCAGGATAAATATTTAGATGAAATAAATGAAATGATAAAAAAGCTTGGAAAAGAGAAATCAGAAAATATTGCAGTTTGTTTTGAAAATATTGCTAGAAGTTTATATAAACATTTTTTTGAATACATAGAAAATGGAATTGATAAATTTGAAGAGAAAATATATATTGACAAAGCAGAGAAAGAAACTAAAGAAAATAATCATACTGAGAATGAACATATAATATCATTATTTATCAAAAATGCATTATCCGACGAAGATGATAGCTGTGATGAAATACAAAATAAACTTAAAAATGAACTTAATATGATAAATGAGGAATTACAAGATCTTAAACAAAAAAAGAAATATATAGAAGAGAAATTTAATAAAGAAGTTGCTATCCTAATACAAAGTCAACAAAAAGAATTAATATTAATTCAAAAACAGATTTCTTCTGATTATTTGAAAGATAAGAAACTTCAAGGAAATGATATATTTATTCAAATTGAAAATTTAAGGAAAAATCAGGAAGGTATAAATATGTTATGGAAAAGATTTTCTGATGAAAAAAATTCTTTGAGATTAGAAAAAGAAAAAATTATAAAAGAAATAAAAATGAAGTACCTACAAGAAATTGGATATTTGAAAGACAAAATTAAAGAATTAATAGAAGAAAAATGTTATCTGCTCTCAGAACATAAATCAGAAATTGAGAAAATTAATGATAACCATGAAAAAGAGTTACATAATCTTTCTGAGAAATTGAAAAACAAAAATACAGATAATAATAAAAATATAGAAGAAAATAATATGATTGAAGAAGAAACAATACCCAATGCATTTGAATCTACAACAGAAGAAAATATACTTAACCAAAATTCTAATATTTCATTGGAAGAATTGAAATGTGATTTAATGATAAAATCAAGGTGAGCAATTTTTAATTAGAAAAATTAACTGATTTTATAGAATAATACAGGTCAATCCAGAAAAAAATCCCAATTTTATAAGCAAATATAATTTATATTGGGAAATTGATTTAAAAGTTGATTAAAGCATCCCTTTTTAACATAAAGGAAAATAACCTATGCCAATATTATTATCTGTTCCAATTTATGCCACTTAGAATCCTCATATACAGATTTCAAATGGATTCACTTCATAGTCCTTAGGATCGAAACAGGAAAAATATTAACTTGACTAGTTTGACCAATCTTGTGATAGTCATAAATTCAAAATCAAATCCAATTATAAAAAATTGTGTATGGGCTCTGGAATTGAATTTTGATCTGTTGCACTGTAAGCCAATGCTTTATTTTGCATTCATCCAGTGGAACTAATGGTATTTAATTTTCTGTAAATGTTACGAAATGACATTTTCATTTAATTAAAATTTTTTATTTTCTTTGTTTTATTGATGGTTAAATATTCAATATCCTAATTCATTGGTATTGATTAATGTTCATATTGAATCATTATGATAAATGTTTTCTTGCAGAGAATATATTATGAAATTGCTAAACAATAGCAGATATTGTCATTTTGAGTATTAATGTCTTTCCAGTTTTTATCTGCTTTTTAAACAGAAACCAGTAAAGAACAATGTGATTACAACAATCTTTGTATGATTTTATGTCACTTTTCAAATAGCAATTATTTTTGTTACTTTATGCCACTTTTTAATATAATTATTGTTGGTTTTGTTATTTTGCTGTCATTTCATTTATAATTTTAGTAGAACTATATTATTTTTCAAATTTTAGCATTTATGACACTTGTTTGGCACAGCTTTGCCCATGAAGCCTTTGTGTCTTTAAACATAAAACAAGCAGTCAAACAGCAGTTATTAAATAGCAGGACTTTCCAATGTCCAGCATGTAATGCCCATATTGCTAATGCAGTCAGGAGGAAAACTGAAAGCTGGAGTTCAGCAAATCAGGTCCAGATCCTTCCTGAAATATCTGGAGGTGTGGGCCTGGATTTGAAACCAGATCCTATAAGGTGATGACTGCTTTATAACATGATTCTATTGAAAGAAGGGAATTGAAGGGCTATATCCAGATCTCTATAAACATATGATTATGTATAGATCTTGAAATTGAAGGTTGTTATTCCAGTTGATAAACAACAATATTACTATGCAGTATATGGAATGAATGGAAATTGAATATGATGCTGAATGGAAGTTGTTATAGCATTTCCAAATTAACTACTGGCTTCTTTATTAAGGATTTTCTCTAAGAAAACTGCATTATTAGATTGTTTATACACTACTTCTACTAGTTAAAGAAGTTTGTTATCATTTATGTAATTTGACAATATTTCAATATATTTTAATGAAAAGTTATTTAAATTTTTTGGACTTAGGAATGCATTATAATGTTTTTTAATAGTAATTTAGACCTCAGTTTACAAGAATGATTTATGAGCATTTTTCATAAATACTTTATTTTTGTAAATCAGGATTAAAATGTATTTTATATATTTAATTTTTTCATAATTATATCAACTGCTACTTAATGAAATGTAAACTATTTAATATAAAATTATAGTTTTGCATATAGTAAGTGGAATATTAATAATATTTTATATAAATTTTAGTTATTTTATATCGAAGTTTAATATAAACCCCAATTTTTTTAAATTTTTTTTTCTAAAACTGGAGAGATGGAACCTTTCAGTAAAAAATTTTGAAAAATCAATGTTATTAATTTGTTTTATTATAAAAATTATCATGCTAAATGTTTTATGAATATTTCTGTTAGTGTTGCTCACATTTCAGTATTTATTAATTTATTAACATTCAAGCATAGTTCATTAATAAAATAATATTGTTTCAAATAAATAAAGTACACTGTTTGCTCATTGTCAGAATACTGTTGTAAAATTCTAATAGTCTGGCATTGTGTGATTCAGCATTTTCAATCGTCTGGCAAAAACTGACTGATGCTATTGAGCAATCTTTGGAAAGAAAAGTTGTGATAACATCAGCTGGATAAAAGAACAATACTGAGTTTAATTCATAATCAGATGTATGTACAAAGTTTGACAGACCCCAATGAAAATAAACAAGTATAACTACCATATTATAATAAGATATTAATTTATATAAAAAAATTTAAATCATATGATTATTTATGTTATGATTTTATATTAAGATATTCTTCTATAATATCATATATATGCTGCCTTTGAGCATATGATATAATTTCATGTAAAAATATGAAATAATATTACTTAGGAATTTTTATATTTTGAAATTTTAAATATAAAATGAAAAATCATTGTAATTGTCACATTAAAAAGTATTTTGTTATCAATTTATATTTAATCAATTTTCTTAGATTTAAATTATTTAAAAAAATTATTTTGAAAAATTTATTTATTTTTTTTACTCAATAAAATAGGGAATTGAAAGAGTTGCAAATGATATATAATAAAAAGTTTGAAGAATTAGGAAAAACAGAAGAAATAGTCAATTCTGAAATTCCTTTTGAAGTAAGATAGTTTTAATTAATAAATTTGAATAATTAAATTATTGTTCATTTTAATTTATTTTAATTCTCACTTATTTCTTATCTTAATATATCCAATTATGATATATATAGGTTTTTATCTAGTAACAAACATAATATAATATTTAATGTTGATGTGGACATTACATCATAAATGTCAACAAAAATCCTTGCCTTTAGAATTGGATATTTATTTCAAAACTCAAATATAAGACAATACTAATTGTAATATAATGAAGGATTTTTATTATATTTAATCTCAGGATTGTTAAACATTTAAATGCACACAATTCACTCTCTCTTCTATTGAAATCATTTAGTAGAGCACAAGGTAGATTATCTGGAAAAATAAAAAGAAAGAAATTAAAATAAATGAATTTCTTTATTTTTAAAATAAAACTTGAATAAATTATATTAATGAAGCATTTTACAGTTTTGTTTTGTGTTTTTTCCTTCTATAAAGCAGAAGTTTTAAATATTTTAAACTGCATAATAACTTTATAATGACTATATATACATACAATGGATTCAATATTCATTAACTGCCTGAAAGACTAAATTTCAATTATGAATTTTTTATCTTCTGGATAGTTTTCAGAAATGCATTAAGGTTTGTTACTAGAGGATACCCTGCATATTACACTAACAAAAAAAATGTGATATAATGCTTATTATTAAAATGTATATTATTTTTGTATAATGTAAATTAAATTTTATTCTAACTTATTTAATTTATATTAATAATTAATTAATATAAATTAAATAAATTAAATAATATAAATAATTAGAAATGCGATAATTTTATAACAATATGAATTTAGATAAACTTCATTTATATGTATATAAACTTCATCATTCCAACAAATTTCTATAATTTGACCAACTATAATTTTATGACTGGTGTAGAAAGCAGCAAATTTGGGAATACATGTAATACCCTAGCTTACAAGTTAATTTGTTGTTTGTGCAGGTTTGTAAACCAAAAAACTCAAAAAATATGAAATTAATTTCCCACGGTCATAATGGCAAAAATTGGAGTTACATTCTCAATAATGAAAGTTTATCATAAAAAATATTAAATAAAGATCAATAAAACAAAAGTTATATTATGCTTAAACAATGATTTATTTATCTAAATAAATAAAAGCATTTAAATAAATAAATAACAATCTTTAAAATCAAGAAAGTTATTATCAGAAATTATTTGTCATACAAATTGTAAAGAATTTTTATTCTTCATCATCATTGACTAATGAATAGATGAACTCTTGTGTTAGGCAGAGTTTGGGAATGAAAGTTTTTACATATTGTTCTGATGAAAGCATGATGGCTAGAAGTTTGATGGCTATTTCTACTTCTAATCCACTATCTTGACTTTTCCGTACTACTGGATTTGAAGCAGACTATTATTCTGCTATGAATCCAGTAATACTATATTGTATAATTATATATATAATTTGAAATGCCTTATTTATGAAATTTTCAATTTTACTGATAATTGAAAAATAAACTTATAAATCCTAAAGAAAAGAACTAGAAAAGTATCATTTATTTGTATATCTAAATATAGGCAATTTTCTATTTAGCATACAACATAGAATTATTGGCAATCCAGATAACTAGTGTTATACTATTTTTTTAGTGTTATAATATTTTTTTAAAGATTCAAAAGATATAACAATGCTGAAATATAATTTTTTATGTATATTTTTTAATAACTCTTAATGAAGTTATTAATATAATAATTGTGATAACTGTTCTAATGATGATACAGTTCATCAGCACTGTAGTAGTCAATAACTATATTAACAGCTAATAGTTATAAAAAGTTATTAACTACTAAAAGAATTAATAATGATATAGCATGATGTTATTAAAAATATCTAAGAGTAATAATAGATGAAATGGAAATATTACAAGTCTATATAATATGTTAATTGTCATAAGCAATATATTTCTAATTATTTCTATTTTGGTAAATAAACTATTCATAATTTTGATTGAAATTTTAACATATTGATGGTAGCACAATTACATGAAGTCATTAGAAATTTCATATTGCATGTACAGCACCAGTGATGTTTTTGACAGTAGTTGCCTTAGCATCAATTATATATATTTTTCTCCTAGTTTCAACAGATTACATTTTTTCTTATAACTATAATTTGAATGAAATCCTACACACAAAAAGTATACCCATGAAGATGGACTGCATTTCATTTTTTTCATAAATACATATTTATTTTTGCTTAAACGGTATATAATGTAAACAAATTATTTACCATAAATTAGCAATTTCTAATAGCTCTCAACTTTATTCACATAAATAATATTAAAATCTGATGATTACAAGATGAATAATAGATTATATTAGTTAGTGTAACAAATCAATTAATTTCTGCTTAAATTCATTTGTTTCTTATAATAATTAATTTAGCATCATTCTCCTGCCATTATTATTGACCTCATTGTTTATCTTCTTCTAATCACCATTGCTCAATAACTATGCTGTCAAAATTAACCAAATTTTCACAGTTTGTTTAATAAAATTGTGAAAAAATACTTCAAATTTGAAAACATATTAATATTTTTAATAATATGTTTAAAAATGGAATTTTTTTGACAAAATCTTTTAAAAACATTTTTTTCCAATAATTCACCAATTCTGACCCACTCAGAAACAATTTCTTTTAAAAGTGTAGTAAATGAAACACTGTTTTCAGGAGTGGTTCTTACTGAAAATGTTCGAATTTCATACTGAATTTTTTTCTTTATTTCTTACAGAAAAATTAAAAAAGCAGTTTAAGATTATGGTTCTGATCCACCGAAACCCAAAAATTTTCCTGTAGCTAATATCAGTGTGTTAGTCAGATCTGTTATTGTCTATAATAACAATTAATCTATATTATTTCCATTAGTATAACTATTTCTCAAATGAACTTTTTAAAATTTTTTTCCTGTATAATAGAATAATTGTTATAATTGTACATTTGTACTTAATAATTGATTTCTTTTTTTTAGTTAAATCAGATCATAAACAAAACAAGTGACAAAAACACAATAACAGATGAAACTTGTCAGGATCTGACTTTAAAATCAGAACTTCTTGAAGAAATGGAACAATTGCAATTACAGATGGAAAAAGACATGGCTATGTATAATCAAGAAAATAGCCATTTGTTAGAGGAATTGTTACAACTCAAGTCAAAATTTAGAGAGGTCTTTTTCTTTTTGTCATATAGAGATTTCTATTTAAATAATATATATATATATACTTTATTTATTTATTTGAATTTGATCATTTAAGGATTTAATATTATATATAAATTTGCAGCTAGAAAAATCTAAAAAAGTAATTGAAAGTGAATTAGAAAAGATGAAACTGAAAGAAAAACAAAAAACTAAAAGACTGCAGGCAAAACAAAATAAGTGAGTTATTATTTTCATACATGATATTTGATTTTATTTTTTTATATTTTTCATTCCTGATTATTAATAATCAAAAATGATAAAAAGCAGATATACAATTGTAAATCATGGTAGTCACAGTTAGGTTTAATATTGTTTTTCTATTTTTATTTATTTTTCTCTCTCTCATAATAAAATCAGATTATAAAAATATTTACTTTGTTATACAATGTGACACTCAAATATAGGTTTTATTATTACTTTTAAGCTTATATTTATTTCAGTTTATTGTAGGATTTTGGATAGATCTTGTTTTCATATGTGTGGGATATCTGACATATGAAAAGCAAGCACATGATATACATGACATCTGCAAGCAGTATGATGTATTATGCCATCATACTGCTTGAAGATTTCTAATATAAATGTATAACAATAGGACCAGACCTTGTCCACTGGCAAATTTATTATAATTTCACTCTTGGGGTCATCTTTAAGAAACAGAAATCAGATAATTGTTACCATTTCTATCTTCAATTAATTAAATAACTTCTTTTATTAAAATACATTATTTTACCATTTACTTAAATATATTTTGTATGTGCTTGAAATTTTGGTAATTTTTATAATAATAATATTGAATTTGAACTGATTATAATTGGAAAAATGACAGTCTAATGGCTGATGTAACAAATCATGTGATGCAATGACAAGACACTTTATAGCACTCAATTTTATGAGAAACTTCTCTTTTTAAGTCGATATTTGTAAACTAATAGCATAACAATTTTAATTCCTTGCTAAAAACTTCTAACTAAAAATATTTGTTAGAATTTATATTGGAAAACTAATTAAATTAATTGGGAAAACTTTATTATTTTTGAATGCCCTTTTAAATCAGGAAAGAAAATGGAATGTTATAATTGTCAAATAAACTCATAAACTATAACTAAGGAACAATAAACAAGAGAAACAAACCAATGGATCCAATAATTAGAGGCCATGGATATTGATCAAAATAAATCAGCATACATTTATTCTAACAGTTTTCTTTGCCAATCTGATGCAAGAAACAGTATCTCTTTGTAAAATGAAGAGATTAATTTTCATTTGAACATTCTCTTCAATTTTGTATGATTGGAAAATTTAAAGAAAATTAGAGAGGGAGGAAAAAAAGAAAAAGAAAATTTTTAACAGTTGTATAGAGTTATTACTCTAGTTTAGCTCTTTTGCATCTCTTCTTCTGCTTATGTCCTTGGTTGGATTAATGTTGTCATCTGTTTATCAATATTTTTGTCTTCAGTCCAAAGAAATTAAAGAAAATATTATTCAGGAAAGAAATTAAAAGAAAATATAAAGAAGAAATGAAAAAAATTCTCTCATTGATATAGTTATGGGTCATGCATTAAAATTATCTTATAGTTCCCAATAACTTAGATTACATCTTTCATTTAGCTTTATTCATTATTTTCATTAGCTTTTATTCTATATTACTTGTGATAAATTTGTTTATTGTATTTGTTTTATAATTATTTTTTTATATCAATCAATATTATATTATTTATTTTTGTGAGTTCTATTGCTATTTTTTGTATCTGTTTCAGTTGTATTGTTGATCAACAGAAACAGTCTTTTGTTGTTATGTTTTTGGGATGAGCTTATTCAATCCGGAATATTAAAATTTATCATTAGCAGTTTAATATAACAGATTATCTTTATTAGAGATAATAGAGGATAGAATAGAAATAATTTATGAGAATAGAATTTATGATAATAGAGCATCTGGTGTCAGCAGTTTGAACTAACTTTGAGTTGCTGCCAATAACTTTCTAGAACAATAAAATTTTGTTGTTTAGTTATTGGTCAGAGCTGAGTCATATTGTGCAGAAACTCTCTAATATTTTGGCTAATGTTTTATTTTTATTGCCTGCATGCTTTCAATTATTAGAAATAGGTCATTAAAAGAAATTAATACACAATTTATGAGTAAATATAGTGTTTCTTTTATGACTGTTCTTCATTATGTTATGTTTTATCTTATTATTATTTTTATTATTCTCTTTTGGTGATGATGATAGTTTATCAAAGAATAAACAGGAAATTCTTTTATCAAAATAATTCAAAAACATTTCAAAACTTAGATGTGTTAATAGATTTATAATTTATATAATACATAGCTTCCAGAAAATAAGTTTCTACAGATTAAAAGCATTTTGGATATAAATTATTCATCTTCAGTTATATAATAATAAAATAATGAACAAAAACTACACTAATCAAGAGGTTACAAATTCAAATAAAAATAGAAAAAACATTAAAGTTTAATATTTAAAAATAAATATTAAAAATTAAACAATCTCTATGATTTAATGATCAATAAAATATTTCCAAGCCTCAGATAGGTTAATCCTAATCTTGCCAGATTAGATAATACTTTTAAAATTTGATTTATGTTGTTATGACCTAAGAAGATTATAACTAATATAACATATTTTGAATTTTTTATGACTTAGACATATTATACTCTTTAAAACATGTATTTCATATGCTTCATATAATATCCATAAGTTAAGTTTCATTCCATAATTATTGATGTATTTTTATTATAAGCTTTTTTAAATATTTTAATATATTATTATGCTTTTATCTTGTATTTTTGACTAATCTGTTTTAATATTATCAACATAGCAATTTATTTCATTGAATTGTTTTAGAGAGATTTTACATACATTATAGCTTTTAGCATTAATATGTCTGTTTTAATTTTAATTAATTAAATATAACTTTTATAATTTATTTAATAATGGAACAGTTAATTATTCCAATTTTGTTGATAAAATAAAATAAATTACTATATTTTTTATTTTAATGTAAATAAATATTGCTTTTACTGAATATTTAAATGTTAAATGTTATATATGTATTTATATTTTGCATAGAGATTGGTCTTCAAATACAGAATTGTCAACTGTTGATGTTCAATCATGGCAAGTGTAAGTATTTGTATTAATTAATGATCATTCCTTTCTGACGATTATATAATAAAATAAGAAAAAAACACAACAACTTAATTATATAAAAATCACAAAATTTAAATAGTGTAATATATTTGGATTTTTTAGTCTGTTTTGCATAAAGAGAAGTTTAAAATTACAAATTATGTTACTAAATAGAATTTAAATATTTCAGATTTTATTCATTTCATGTTTTAAGTGCTTTTTTCTTATAATTTTTTATTGCTATTTTTATTATTAAGTATTAAGTTTTAAATTCTTCTTTAGATGGTCAAAAATGATGGAACTTAATATTCATATTATTTGCAAGTTTATGTCAAATTTAAAATACTTCTTTTAAATAATTCAATTTATGAAACTTATACCAATTACATGAATGAATCAAATGATGAACAACATATATTTAAATTTATTTATTACCTAAAAGATAGCCTGATCTGTCCATATTCTTTTAGGAGTTAACATCCTTTTCATAATAAATGTACATTATAAAATTTTATGTCAATCTGTCAATTTATGTAATAAATAAATAAACAAACAAAAATAAAATTTGTTAATATCCAAAAAATGCATAAATGTTCTTTAATAGATGATAAAGAGGAAAACCTTTATTTTTGAAAACATTTTTAATTTTTTCAGTGGAGTATATATAGTGGAATAATCATTCAAAAACAAAATAATGTTTTATAGGAATATTCAAGAAAATATAAGACACAATATTTTAAAAATAAAAATATTTGAATTGCTTATTTACAATTAAATATAAAAATCTAATCTTTTAAATTAAATAAAACACAAAGAATAATAAAATACTTTAATATTAAAATTATAATTTGAAATAACAAAAAGATCTAACTTGTAACATTTTATAAATTATAGTTATTGCTAATTATAATGATTGTGATCTTGAAAACTGGTCTACAGTCCATGACACACAATTTTCAAATTTCTTTATACATTCTACTGACTGATTAACCACATAATACAAAATGTATTCCAGTTGTTTAGCCTTGGAAATATATGATTATGGTATTGTATAAAAAATATCATATTGCATTGAATTTAAGCATATAACTTATAAGTCCTCAATTAATATCATTTTGTTGCTACATTGCCAACCAAAAGCTAAATTAGTTAATTAAAAAATTAAAGATTATAAGGCAGCAATATATAATAATTTATTATATCTTCTAGTACCAGAAAGTATTTTAGGAAGGTAATTCAGATTTTTAATACTAGACCTGTGGGGATTTTTATTTCAATTGATATTCTTTCAGTTTAAAGTCTGCAATTTTCAGGGACCTATCCTTAATCTAAAGCAAGGAGCTGTTGTATTCTTAATTTTCATAAAAAAATATAGCACATAAGTTCCAAAGTAAATTATTTATTCAATTTGTGGTATGTTACTGTGAAATTATAAATTTCTGAATCTGCATATTAAATGTGATTTAACATTAATATACTTTATTTGAATTAATAATAGTCATAAAATTATTAAATTTGTCTTAAGTTACCTATTTTTTTAATTATATACTGTATATATTTTATAAAATTAAATACACATAGTTCTCATTTATGAGGAGGTTCTATTTAGAATCCCATCATCACAAGTTTGAATGGCTAAAAGTTAAAATGCTCAAAATGTATGGATTTCTTACTTCTAATTATTATTATGACACTATTTATTATCTTAGTAAATGTAAAGAATACAAAACATCAAAAATTTTACAAAAAAAGGAGACTTTCCATATATCCTATTGTTGAATGAAGGACTCAAACACATTGAATTGCATTGACCAATAAAAATTAATAGATTTCATCATTGTTGTAAGTACAAGTGGTCATAAGTTGAAGATACTTGTAACATATATAGTCAAGTTCTGATTAATGCAGTTTTAGATTACACAAATTTTGAAATTATGTGCTTCATGAATTAAAGTCTGTTTCTTGATTTATGTGAGTTTTGAAAGGCTGAATTTTGATTTACATTACTCAAAAATTCAAATCAATTTTTTGATTTCAAAATACTTTTACAATTATAAATCATAATTTTGTAGAAATATCAAAATGCTAATGTCTACTTAGCATTTTCATAATGTATTGAAAATTCAGATTTGAATAGCAATATATAATAGTCTGAAGTTTTTTACTTGCCAGCTGAAATGATTAACAACATATATTATTAATTTCTATTGCAAAATAAATTTTGACTTATATTATGGTTTTTCTAATATATTAGCTCTGTTAAGCTATAAGATCTGTGGTTTCAATTTCTATAAACATTGTATTAATATTTATAAATTTTTTAAAAATTTTCATATTTTCATAAATCATTTATATTTCCTTTATATTTTAAGGTGTCTAGTTGAAATTTTCTGGATATTTTCTTTTTATTATGCTTTCTATGATATGTAAAAAAATTTCTAATTTTGGCAAATCTGAAATTTAATTGCCAACAAAAGAATTTAATTTTCTATTACATAATAATCTTTTGTTTTTCTTTTATAAAATCTTTAATTGTCATTAAAATTGAAAAATAGTTTAAGTATTTTAAAGAAATACTTAAACTATTTTTCATATTCGTTTTCATTAATTGATACTAATTTTTTCATTGTATATAAAAGAAATTTATTTTTTGTATCATTTTTGCATTCTATTAAATTGTAGCATTTGGCATTTTTTTGACCAATAATCCTCTGTTTTTCATTTGACACATTGCTATATTATCTTTCAGAGTAATTTTTAACAAATAAAGGGAGAGGGTTGTTAGCATAAACATCACATAGTTGTCAGGAAATTAGTAAACTCATCATTCCAACTTCCATTTGGTTTCAAAGATTCTGATCTATATTCATATCAAAAAATCGCTTTAATTCATATGATAAATATGCAATCATGATTATTTGTTGCATAATTAAATAAATATTAATTATATTTATGCATTTATTTTATAAACCATTTATCATTGGTCTTTTGTTTTTAGCATATACATAGTTACTTTATAGTCGAATTACTTTCAAGTCCATAGTTTCAACTATGGACTTGAAAGTAATTGGATTATAAGATCAAGTGATTGATGGCTATAATAATGCAAACTGCAATATATGCATAAATGTTTTACAAAAATTCACTCAGATATTTTTAAAATTTTATAATTTTTTTTATAAGGTGAAAATCAAAGTAAAAAATATAAGTTAAAATAAAATTAAATAATCAAATACAATTCTAACATAAAGGTTGATAACTTTGAAAAACTGTTCCTTATTATCATATGTACAAATGTCCTTATTATTAATGTACAAATTATATGCATAAAAATTCTAATATTCATTAATATTACTTTCTCTAATAATATTTTCATAATTTCATAATTTTTTTCATAATATTTTTTTAAAAATTTAAAAAAATATTATGAAAATTCACTTAAAAACAGCATATGATCTTATTTAAGTATAGTAAAAGTATCAAGAGGAATAAAGTTTCCTGCCAGAGCAATTAGAAATAAAAATAAACACTAAGAAACATATTATTAGAAGCATAATTATGTACATACGTTATTTAATAAAATTTACATAAAACTAGAATTCTAGTTTTTTGTCATTGAAGTGGTAATTTCATAACTTGAAGTTGACTGTATATGTTTTTATTTTTCTGAAATTTTAAATGTTATGTTGTTTGATAACGTATTCTTTATGCAGGAAATAAATTATACAAATAATTTAAATAATAGATATTAGTTCTTGCTAATTAATCAAATAATATAAAATTATTTGGAAAATGAGTAGAGAAACTTATATGATTTTAAAATTTATTTTTTTGAATTATCTATACAGAAAGTTTTGAGCACACTTTTAACATTTATTGTTAAATTATACAGGCAATCTCCAAATTACATAGTTACATCATTCTGCAAAATTCTATGCAAGTCAAAACTTATGTATGTTAGAACATATTTTATACAATACTAATGTATCACACTGATGTGATACCAAAAATAGTTATATTAAAGAATAATTGCATAAATTACCTGATAAAGTAATCATGGATCATCTTGGAAGATTCAGATTCAATTATGAATCCCACACCTCCAGTTCTTTCAGAGCTATCTAGATTCAGGCCCAGCTCATTACTTAAAAGTAATCTTATGTAAATTTACATATTAAATAAATCAAGCACTCATGCAAAGAAAGTCTTTTAATATAGTATAACGTTTTCGGACTTTTTTCCAGTCCCTCCTCAGTACTGTACATACACTTCCTTTGCATGAGTGCTTGATTTATTTAATATGTAAAGTTCAGTAATTTGCAAAGTGCTTCGTTATACATATCTTATGTAAATACAGATTTATGCATTCTGGATCCATATAAGTCAGTGATTGCTTGTATATAAATTTCTTATCTTAGTTTCTGTAGAATTTAATGTATGTTTTTCAGTAAATTATTTATATTTAAACTTTAAAATATCAGTCATTACATGAGGGCATTATTGCTATATTCAACATAATTTTTCACATATATATTTATAGAATGTATTACCAATTTTTAGAATTAGTGTTTTTTATATAAAAAAAATACTAATTTGAAAAATTTCCTAAGATATCAGAATTATCTGTATTTGCCTATAAATTTTTTATATAAAAAAATTTGTAGGCAAATACAGATGATCCTGTAGTTATGGACATTCAATTTATAAAGTTTAAAGTTTTAAACATTCAATTTATAAAGTAAAGTTTTAAAAATATGCCATTTAATTTTAAAATTTTTAATTTATTCAAAAATTATAACAAAAATTTTAAAATTACAATAACAAAATAGTTTAATAGAAAATGATTGACAAATAATTTTTAAGTTTACTTTTTAATTATATTTGCATTTAATATGTTACATAGTATTACAAAATAATGGAATTTCCATCATTATAAAGTTTTCTTTTAATCAGACATTTGTTTCAGGGACTTGAATATTAGGTGTCCATTAATTAATATATAATCAATGACATAAATTATTTTATATACTTTATATAGTGTGTTCTATATCAATAAGAATAAATTTTGATTTAATTTTGTCAAAATTATATAATTTATTTGAAATATTGTGCCAGAATATATATATAAATTAATTTACAAAAATTATATATTTGAAATTCACCAAACCAACTTCTGAATATTTGTTAACAATTACTATTTTTCTAATACAAGCAATCTAATTATTACAGGTAGTTCTCGACTTACGACCTATGCGACTTACGACCATTTGACTTTATGACCACAATCGTAAAGTCGAATATGAAGTCGATAATGTGAATTTATGTTATAAATTCACATTACTGTACAGTGTACATATAGCCTACTCAACTTATGACCAATTCGTGTTATGACCGGTCTGTCGGAACCGATCGTGGTCGTAAGTCGAGAACTAGCTGTATTATAATTAGAAGATTGATTGTATTAGAAGTTGTATTAATCATGATATCTTAATTATAATGTAGATATAAGTTTTTTATAATTAATTTAGCCCAATTATAAGGTGACCTTATAATTTTTTAACTTCATTTTTTAGAGAAATTTTAATAAATTTAATTTATTTTAAAAATGTAAGTTTAAAACAGTTTCCTCAATATAACCCATAACAAATATTTTATCCATGAATAATATAAAACATAAAGTATTTGATATTTTTATGGAAATTTTAATACAGTCTAAATATAAGTGTGTACGCTAGAAAGTATCAAAGATTTTAGAAGAAAATTTGTCATCATTTTGATTTCTGACTCTACCATTATTCAAATAGGGAATTAATCTATGAAAAACTTGAAACCAGATCAAAAATGTATAAAGAAAATTTTGTCACAGCTAATAGAATGTTAAACCTCTAATACACAAACAGAAACAAAAACAGAAATGTGACTTCACATATGAGCATTTTTTTCAATTACAGTAGGTTCCTTACACAATTTCCATTTATGCAGTTTCAGAGATGTGTAAATGCATAAATCATTTTATTTATATTGAATTTTCATAAAACAGGAATAAAATTTCATTAAATAATTTACTTTTTTTGTAAAAATATTACTCGTGGTCTTAAATTTTCTTTTCTGTGCTTAAATTTATGCTCATAAATTTCATTTGGTCATTCTGCTTGCTAATGCACCCATTTGTATATATTGAATTTAAACATTACTGGAATTACATAATTTTTGACTTACATGGAAATTTTTTGGAACAAATTAACTGTATGAGTCAGAGACTACTGTATTTGCATCAAAATAATTTGCTTAAAACAATAATAAATTTGCTTTTTTTAATGCCAAATATATTTTAATATTGAATTTTATAATACTCTTCATTATTTATTAATATTACCATAATAAAGAAAAGCAAGTTCATACAGTAGATACTCACATAAATTTATTACTTATATAGACATTGGCTGGATGGCTACATGATAAAGCAATCATTTATCACATAGAAGATTTAATTCTGGAGTTTTTTGAGAGGGTCCAGTCATTGAATTTTATCCTTTAATATTTTGACTGACTACATTTCAATTTTCTATTTTAGAGCAATCATTGGCTTCCAGTGAATGACACTGAAATGATGCTATCAAATATAATTCATATGAGAGTTTACAGCATAATTAAAATTAATTTATATAGATTATAGTAATCTATATCCATATTTAGTGATTTTCTTAAGAAGTGTGTACTGATGAGGGACCCGAAGTAGGTCCGAAAACGTTCTACTCATTAAAAATATTTAGTGATTATAATCAAAAACAATTTTGCTGTTTAGACAATTGATCACAAATAATAAGTAACTTTATATCATAATTTTTAAAATATATCTGCTATATGAAGTTACTGAATTGAGTTGAGTACTGAATGAAGTTACTTTTCATTTACATTTTATAATATATAAAAATTCAAAATACCTAAAATATTTATATGCCTATATACATTTATTACTTTGATTATCATCTAGGATACTTTTAGCTCAACCAGCTTTTTATATTTCTTTAATATTTTTGTCATTTCAAAAAATCCAGGCTTGTTATTTTGTTGTTAAAGAAAGAGTTATGGATATTTTTTTTTTTTTTGTGAAAAATTAGCATGATTTATATCATATAATGATACAGTAATGGCTATTTACTGTATTTCATAAATTTGTAATTAATCATTAAAAAAGCAATAATTAGTATTTATATAATATAGTAGCAACAAAATATAAAGAATTCCATAATACTTAAAAATTATTTAGATTTTATTATAAGTGTAACTCTTACTACTGAGAAGGTACTAAATACTATATGATAAACAAACTAATATTCCTTAAATTCAGATAAAATGAAATTTTATAAATTTTCACACATTTATAGTGTTGAATGTTGACTGTTCATTAAAAAAATATTAAAAATCAAAATTTTTGATCTTAGAGGGCAAACTTTTCATCAAGTTATAGCACAGGCTATTATGCTCAAGTACAAATCAACCAGTGCAAAAATTGTTCAGAAAAATTAGTCATTATAATTTTAAACAGACTTCTATGAATTCTGTATGATATACAGTATTGATTGTCAAAATATTGACATCCTAATAAAGTACTGATACTCCTCACATTATGACTTTGAGTTATGAACTTCTTCACATTTAAACATGCCATTTTATTTTCAAATTTTTGAGAAATTTTAAATTTGTTCAAAAATTATTAAATTACAATTATGAATAATATCTGCAAATACATTTTATGCTACTTAGCATTTAATATGTTAGAACAATATTCAAAGATGGTATAGCCACCAGAAATTTTTTCTTAGAATCAATTATATTTTTTATAAATACAAATATAAGACAATCCACTCAATTAATATCATATATCATACTACGTAATATATACAGTATGTTTAATATTTAAAAAAACTTATAAGTTTAAAGTTTAGGTTAAATATTTTTTGAGATTATTAATGAACTTAAAAATATATCAAAAGTTTTAATTATATTAGTCTATATCATAAAACTGTGAAATTTTTACCAAAAACTCTACCTTATAAGTAGACATTTTAGAAAGACTGGTATGATGCAACTCCTATTCTCTATTGCCAAATTTTTTGAAAAATTTTCACCTTATACTTGGACTAATAGGATTTATTTTAGGTTAAAATAAATCTTGCATTTATGATTTATTAATAGTTTTATTTCTTATATTTTTCATTATTTTTCATGCTGTCTGAAATTTACATTTTATTAAATAATGTAGGTATATGTGTTTAACTGATTTCAAAACAGAAAACAATTTGACACTTACATTGATGCTCTATATTTAAAACTGCTCCTCTTTTTTTTTTCTTTTTTTGAAGCACTGCATCTTCTTGCAAAACAGAAAAATTAGATAGTTTAGAACATAAGTCTTAAATATAATTTTTATAATTTTGTTTCAGAAATATAAAAGGCAATATGACAACCAAAAATGAGATGTATATTTTTTACTAGTAAAGTTTTTGATTTATTAGATATTTATCTTCAAGTAAACTCAAATGAATTATTTCTATTATGATTATACTTTAAAATATTGATATTTGAAATACATAATTTTCAAAAGCATTTTTTATTTAATCTTTTTAACATTTTATGTGTTAGTATAGATGAAAAATCTGTTTATATATGTATAGTTATTGTTTAATTTCATTTCTTTCACTTATAATGTAAAAATATTGGGATCATTCTCAGATTAATCATATAAGATTTAAATATTGAGAATATTTTAAATATAACCTAGATTTCCACTCATTCATAGTTCATTTATTATAATTTATTTAATTTGAGAAAATTGAAGAAAACAGATTATTGATTTAAAGATGATTTTGTAATTATTTTTTGATATTTGATAGAAATTTTGAAGAAATTCAATAAAAAATACATTCTGTTGCAAAAAAATACTTCAGGTTTGTTTTAAGCTTATATTGTGGTCTCTTAAATTTACTCAATTGCTCATACTGCTGATGTATATGTTGTAGAGACATCTTCATAGATTATTTAATATAATGAAGCAGCAAAATTTGTCAGATATATCAATACTTACAAATGATGCTTCTTATATTGATCCCAGATTCACTCTTCTTATATGTTCTTGAAACATTCCATGTATTCATTGATGATGCAATTTTAATCATTTATAAATCTAGCAGAAAGACATTTATATACAGAATTTCATTTCTCATTCTATTTTTTACAAATTCATTTTTTTTTGTTCTTTTGCAATAGAATGTATTTGATTTTTAATATTAAACTTTTATTATTATATATTAAAAGTGCATTAACAATAGAATTCTTAAATAATGGAAAAATAAATTTCATGAAATCAATAACATTTTCAGCAATATATTTCAATCGTTACTTTTATACAGAATGTGGAAAAGTCAAAGATTAATCAAGTAATAGTTAAAAAAAAAAAAAATAAATAAATAAAATATTAATTTATTTATATAGATTAAGTATAGATCTTAAAATGTTTGGTGTTGTTTGTAGATATAGTTTATTGATAGATAGATGGTGTCATTATTAATTTAATTATTAGTTTATTTGTTAATTCTGAGATGATGTGAACATTATTCAGAATTATTTAAACTTATTCAAATTCAGTTATAATCATCAAAAGTTTATTTGGCATATATTTTTAATAATAATATAATATTAAGTTCGATAGAATTGTTTCTCAATTAACATAACACTGATTTCAAATGTTTTTACTATTGATATTTTGCTTTATTTTTAAATGGGTACAGAATGATGATAAAGTAAAATGCATTTCAGGATTTAATGATTTCTGTATTCAATTTTACTAAAGCTAAAATAGTATTGATATATTTAATTTGAAAATCCAGATGTGCTTGCATTAAACAATGAATCACTTTTATTTTCCAACATATATTCAGTATTTGATTTCTTTCTTATGAAGGTATGATCTAAAGAAAAAGAAATGATATCAGTGAATAATTGATATTTATTTATTCTATTCAGTTCCCTGATTAATTTTAAGTAGTTGAGTTGCTTTTTATTTCTGGAAATAACATATAAACAAATTTGCATATTTTAAATTTAAACATATCATCATTATTTAAACAATTTTTGTGAAAATGAATGAATGATAGATATGTTTTGACAAATTTTAAACAGATCTGAATTATCAATAATAATGTTAAATTTATATATAACTTATTTTGTTCAGAATTTCTATTTTTATGATGAATGTTTTAAAAGAATCCAATATTTTTATATCATAAAAACTGAGAGGTTATAATATAGTAAAGACTTAAGATATAATGACTTAATGACTATGTGTTCTAGTGTTCTAAATGTTAGAAATACATCTTTAAAAAAAAAATCTTGATTTTGAAGGAGATTTTTTTTTGTATTAAAATTATGTTTATTGTGATTACCATTGATTTTATGTTATTATCTTATATTCATTTTGTTTGTTAAGAAACAAAATTAAGAAGTTATTTGATATTTCTCATATTTTCTTAGTAATTTATGTTATTTATATTCAGATAATATGTAACTATATTCAGAATTTTGCATATATTATCAGTTTTAAATGTTAATTAAATTTATAAATTTTCAGTTTTCAACACACTTGGTGCCTTTTTCAGCTTAGGAAAATGTTACATGTATTGAAAACATTTCGTACAATAAAATTTTTGACTGATAAAGGGCCTAGTAATTAATATTTCTGTTTGTCTGAACAGTGTTAGTTACTCATATTATATAAAAAGCTTTGTATTTGTCGTATCTCATTTTTGTTGTTTATTGCTAAAATTCACTATGCATCTGTTTTTTATTAATTATACCTATTCTATTAAGTCTATTTGCACAGTAACTTCCTTAAATTTAAAAAGGTTGTTGAGAATATTTGTTGCATGTAGAATTTTAAATTAAATTATAAAACTTTTCTTTGCTATTTAGTCAAGCAGCACAGACTAATTCAAGATTGCTGCATGTGCTCTCTGATCTCGTCAAGACTTTCTTTGATATCGAACAGGATATCAATAACCGCTTAATTCAATTAGGTTTAGATGCCATTCATCCAGCAGAAAACAGCTTGCAGCAAGATGAAGAAGGAACTCTAATTCCAAGTAATTATTTAATTTTTAATTTTATGTTATTTTTTCTTAAATACTGTTTTGTTTGCTTAATGACTTTGATACTGGATATTTAAAAAAAATTCCATTGGGAGAATGAGAAAATATGATTTGAGAATGGAATTTTTTAATTTTATGAAAAAGAAAAAAATGTTAAATTTTGTCCAAAATTGATGAATTAGAGTATAATGTTTAATTTTTTTCAAAGATATTTTAAAATTTATATTATCATCAGAATTATTAATATGGATTCCTTTTATAAAAAATTGTAATACTAATATTTATGATTTTATCAGTTTTGGTTTTGTTATTTTTGAAAGGTGATGACAACTAGAAGTTATCTTGATGGGAAATTTGTTGATTATGGCAGGAAATGAGCTGGATTGCATTAGAAATTTCTTAATATAAAAAAATAAACTTGATAGTATATTTGCTTAATTATTTAGGACTATACTTTTCTTTTGGTGATAGTTTTTGTAAAATTTCTACATATTTCAACTCAGAAATTTCTATAGATTTATTTCATATAGTATGATGATATTTCCAGGAACAAATTATTAAAGAAAATCAGCACATTATTTTGTTTTTCTTTTATATGAAATTATATTTTTATAATAGTTAATTTTATTCAGTTAGTTTCTAAATAAATTATAAATAGAATTAATTGTTCTTTGTTTTTTCATATTTATTACAAATATAGTCTTTTTTTATTTCATAGATATGTAAGAAAGTATTAATTGTCATTTGATGATTAGAATGAACAAATAATACACTAAAGCATTGATATATAAAATAGAAAAGCTAATACAGTAAAGTTTTCATTGATAGATTGGATGGTTGATTAAACACTTCAAATGAAAAAAAAAAAAACAAAGAATTTTATAAATAAAATAATATTTAATAAAAATTAATGCATCAATTAAAGACAATCTTTTGGCATCTGATAAGAGATCAATCTCTTATCAGATGCCAAAAGAATTAAAGACAATATAAAATAGAGCAAAAACAAGTCCATTCCAAATGGATGTATTTTTGAAATGCAAAATTTCATTCCAAATATTTTCGAAAGGAAAATATCTTTGAATATAAATAATGTAAGAAATTCTTTATTAAAAAAATTAAGTTAGTTTAATGTTGAAACATCTCAACATATGATATCAAACATACAGTCAATGCTAAAACATGTTGATGTATAAGTATCAACTTGTTAAATATAATTTAAGGAAGAGAATTAAACTTAATATATACATATAAAGTTTAATTCTCTTCCTTAAATATTTTATATATACATATAATAAGTTTCTTTATGTAATCAAAATTTTATTATATATAAATCTTAGAGGTTTTGAATAAAGGTGATAAAAGACAAATGCTAAGACACCATGTAAAAGATTATATCAATAATCTGAAATGTAGATCATAAAAAGTTTCATTTCAAATTTTTATTTATATAAAAAATTTGTTTAGAGGAAAAAAATAATAAGAAGAATATAATAAATTATAACTAAAGTTGTTCCTGATTGATTTTTAAGGATGTAATTATAGTCTACACCCAAAAGAGTTAACAATATAATTATTATTTTTTGCCAAAATTTATACATTATCAATGTACAATTCAATATAGAATTGCATATTGATATTCTACATTAAAGAATGCATATTAGTTATATCTCTCTTTATTTTATCTTATTGTTTTGAAGATTTACAATTTTGTTGATATTAAATAAGAATGTATAATTAATTATTTTTTCTGATTTTATTATAGATAAATTTTATTATTTTTCAATCAACAAATTGAAACTTATTAATTGGCCTAATTATGTTACCACTAATGTTATGACATCATATAATCAATTATGTATGAAAATATAATTATTTCAATAGCTTTATTTATCTTATTCTTGTTATTTTTTTAATTTTATTTTGAATATTATTAGAATGAATTTATTTGGAAATGAAATATATCAGCTTCTATTGAAAAAATATTCTGAATTAAGGTTTTACTAATTAATCAATAAAATATTTGTAAATATAAAAAAATATCTAGTACAGCTTGTGTTTATGCATACTGGTATCACAAAAATTTGAACGAATTATCATATTATCTAATAAAATCTGAATAGAAATATATAATATAATGCTGTGCACAATTACTACAAAACAATTTATATAATTATTAAATATTTCTTATATTCTTTTTGCTATTTGATATCAATATCAGTTTGATTTTATTAAATTTACATGTACCCATATATTTTATAAACTGCTAATTGTAAATTTGCTTTTCTAAAATTCAAAATTTATAATTAACATGAAAATTCTTTATTTGCCACCCTGATTCTTTGATCACCTTATATTAAACAATTTTATTTACTTAGAATTATTCTTAAATTAAAATATTTTTAAGAATAAAATAAAACTGTGTTTAAGAAATAAAAATTATTTATATTTAAATGCAAATAAGAAATTAACTTAAAATTATTTACTTATTATACTATTTTTATAACAGTGGGATCAAGAGAAGATTTTACAGTATTTATGGGTGAAACTACTGGTATCAGTCTTGAACTTAGTGAAGATGGCCCAGATTTAACTCCACGTTCTTGGGATTTATTTACTTCATCTATTGCTGCTCATGAAGTGGAAATGGAAGGTGAAGATGTTGTTTTGGGTAAGTTAAAATATGTATTTAGATTGAATATATGATTTATATTCAGAGCTTATATGAAAGGTTTGGAGAAATATAAAAAGTAATCGTTTGTCATTCTTATATCAAAATCTACTTATCATAAGCATGAAAAAAGCTCATATTTAACTTTTATCTCTTAGTAAAAGATTAAATAAAGTAAATGAAAATAATTTCCTTATCAGTAGGAAATAGAATATATCTACCATCTGACCTAACAAATTGCAAAAGATAACTAAAAGAGTTGTCTTACAAGGGTAGTTGTAAGACAGCTCTGTTAGTTACTCATGTCTATTAGTAAAGATTCATTCCTCTATTGCTATATGAAAATAGAAAAATTTTATTGGTGCTGAAATCTATTCCTAAAGTCTTGCAGTAATTCCTATATGAAAATAAGACCATTCAGTGGACTTGCCTACTTTGGAGTAATTATTTTATAATCATTGTCTCATAAATATAGGACTTCCAAATGCTTGTTTGATTTTAATTCCATTCCAGTTTTTCTAAAATAAAACAGACAAAATTATAATTTTGTTGTAAAACATTTCAGAAAGAGTAAAGGCCAATTCATAGTTGGTCAGAATGGAAAAGGAAAGGAACATTAAAATTGTCTTGTGTGCAGTATTTCGCACATTCATTTTGACATAGTTCTGTTCCTTCTATCTCAATTGGAAAATTTAACAGCGCTTCTATTTTTCCTTTATCGGTATCCCATACGCCAACGCATATGTTAGCTAATTCAATATGACATACTAAATTATAATAAATGATATTACTTTGGCCAAGATTATTTTAAATTATATTACAATTTCTTATAATAAAACTTAATAATAAATCTGGATTATTGAAAAAGAATTTTGGGATGATTATTCCTGATCTTCTGTACAAGTTTAAAATATTCTCCAAACATTTTTCTCTGAATTTACTAAACAAATATAATTTATCTTTTTCTTGGCTAAGTTACTATATGACTGCTGAAGACTGCTTCTATCGATAGATGATAGCCTTATTTACTGTGTTTAGATGATAGCCACCATATTTCAAACAAGAGTCAGCAAAGAGCCTGTAACTTCTTTCTTCATTCATTTGTTCAACTTACGGATAAAAGTTTTATTCAAAAGAAAAGAAATGGAACATGTTCCTTTCCTTTTATTTTTCTATTTTGACGAACTATGAGTCGGCCTTAACTCTTTTCTTGAAATCTTCTATTTTAATATGACTAATTCATATTTTAATTTCTAACAAAAAATATATTAAACTCAATATTTCAAATTTCTTTATAATTATAATTTCAAATATAAAAATTCTTTATATAAAGTTGAATTTGCTTAAGCCAGGGAATTCTTGTATACTATTCTACAAACTAATAAATAAATGTTCTCTCATAGTTTTTTCTGAATTAATTTTTTCTGTTAATCTATTGTTTGCTGTTATTTGGCTTCTAAAAATTCAAAAATAATGTTAGACACTGTTTTGTAATATATTTCACAATTGACCAATTAGAAGTTTCTTATTTCACAGATCTGCTCAAAAAGTTTCAATTATAAAGTGAGTTTTTTTTTTTTTTTGATGTAATTGCTAACATCTTGAATTGCTACCATAGTATGTTATCTGATTGTATAATTTTACATAATATTGATTGCTAGAGTAATCTCCTATTATATTATTTAAAATTATTGAAGAATTATTGAAATTTTGTGAATTTGAAAATAAAATTTCACATTTGTAAGTGTAAAATGTTTGTATATCAAATGTTCTTAATTTGAAGAGCATGTGTATATTTATATATGTATTTTATAATCTTATAAATAAAAATGTATAAATAAATTAAAAGAAATATTAATTAAAAGCATATAAAGTAGGAATATTAAAGAGAATTCTTAACATACTCTTCACCAAGCTTGTTTTAAACATAGGCAAGTGTTGTGAGGACTGATTGAGTCCATTTTAAACACAACTGAAATCGAATCAATATAAAGTTATTCTTGTATCTAACACATGCTCAGCTCTTTTATACATAGTCCATGGCAATGCTGCTTATATACTCAATATAAGTGTTTCCATCTAAGAAAAAAATTTAAAGTTGTATTTATTTATTTATTTATTTATTTTTAAGACCAAAGCAAATCCAGCACCAGTGTTGTATTTCAATTTTTACTTGTATAAGAGTTTGATGTTTTCTAGATGATATCTGAATTGTGTATTTGTTAAAGGAATTATTTATATATTTTTATAATCATCAAACATTTAGAATTCAATGAATTGTCTAAATCTGATAGACAAAAAACTGTAAAATATTTC
The DNA here is from genome assembly GCA_011317285.2 of Androctonus mauritanicus. Classification (NCBI taxonomy): domain Eukaryota; kingdom Metazoa; phylum Arthropoda; class Arachnida; order Scorpiones; family Buthidae; genus Androctonus; species Androctonus mauritanicus. The sequence continues at coordinate 6,415 of WUQG02414796.1, read as the reverse complement.
AAAATTTCATAAAACATCAATTTTTATTCAGAAAATTTTATTTTATTTTTCAATAAAACAGGAAATTATTTTTTCTTTTATCCCTAAAAATTTCAAATCAAATACAACTAGTCACAAATTTTGGAGAGACTTTTAAAAACGTCTGTCCAGAACAGCATAGACAACACAACATTGTTTAAGAGTGTGTTAAAATATAATGCATGTTTTGATTAGACAAATATTTAAAAACTGGCTTCTGTTTGGTATTATAAATTGTAAATTATATTAATTATGTATTGGCTATTCTGATTATTTATATTATTGATGATTTAAAATTTATCATAAATATATGTAACTTTAATAAATTAAACATCATTGATTATTTAACTATTACATCATTAGTGATTCTCTAAATTTATTTTTAAGGTGCAAGTAAGCGACTTCGAGCTGCTGTTGAAAGAGTCTTGCGTCTCTTGACACATGCAGTTGAAGCACAACAAACACAGGATTTACGTGTTCTTTTGCATCGAAATGAGAATCTTACTAAAGAACTTCAGGATGAAATACAACAGAAGGATTTTCTTCAAATGGAATTTATTAGGGTTGAAGGTATTAAAGATTTTCCTATTAATAATTACTTTAGTTTGTTATATTGTTAAATTTTAAAATAACTCAAACGATTTGTTTTTTTGAAGCACTTCTGAGAAATAGTGAACAAGAACGACAAAAATTAGATGATATAATAAATGTCCTTAAAGAATCAAAGGAATCACTTAATAAAGAACTTAACTTATTACGACGACAATTACAATATCTAGAAGAAACTCAAGAAACATTAACTGAAGAAAAACGATATGTGAAAGAACAGTGTCAGATGCTAGCAAACAATATGACTCAAGCAGAACAAGGTATTGTAAAAAAATTTTTTAAATGTATATATTATATGTCATACTAACTTTCTAGCTTTCTCTTATACTTTTTCTTTTGCCTTTCAATAACATGATCTGACTCTTTTTTTACAAGATAAACAGATGTCTCCTTCCGACCAAACAGTATCATCCAAACAAGGTTTGTTTGGCATTTATTTCATTACTGATAATAATGACAAATAAATATCTTATTTTCTTTTAATTTTAATTTAACTTTCTTATTAATAAACCATTCTTATATTACAAAAAGCATATATATTATTATTCTTATATAAAATGTGGTGTTTTAGTTACTAACATTTGTTTTTGATATTACATAAATACATTATATTAAATACTATAGTTACTTGTGTATATTATCCATTTTTGGCATATTTTTGATACATTGAAATTTTGGGATAATTTTTATAGATTTAAATAAATCTATAATAAAAATATCATATCAAACAAAATATAATGTGATTTAAAAAATAAGAATTAAATTGTATTTGAACATACAAAATAAAATCTTGCATTATAAAATATAACAAATTTAGACAAAACTTCACTCTTTTTATTTTATCTATGTGATGGCAATAAGTTAAGTGCTCAATAGATTTACAAAACTTTTTATGCTGGATCATATGAGAATTTTTAATGCATTTTGCATTAATTAAAACTATTTTATTATTATTTTTAATCAAATATTATAGAAATTTTACAAATTCTTGATGATAATGCATAGTTTGTAAAGTGCAACATAAAAATAATGCATAGATAATCTTATAAAAAACAAACAGCTGACAATATGTATATGTTTATGTTGAGTAATCTTGTAAACAATAGAAACTACAACTGCTAAACTAGACATGATTCTCTGAAATTATCCAACATAAATAAACTGTCTTATTTAATGATTTTTTAGAATAATCATTGTTAAACAATTATGAACAATCCAAAAATTTTCTAAATTTAACAATTTAATCAATAGATGGTTTCATTAAATCCTTTAGAATAATAACAGTTAAAATACGTCTATTTGAAATACACAATTCAAAATACAAGGACACTTTTGTAGAAAGTTTATTAAGAAAATAATTGGGATAACATTTGCAACTTAATAAAGCTATCATCAATACTATAAAAGGAAAACTACAAATTGAATAGAGTATACAGAATAAAGCATAGTTAAGTTCAATATTTTAAAATTTTTAGAATATAATAGTTATTTCTGTAGTATTTTAGTTCTATATTACCATTAAAATTTTATTTTAATTAATAATTGTTTAAAGTAACATTTCTTTATCATTTTTTAATTTTAATTTGTAGTACTTTTAAAAGAAAATAACAAGTTGAATAATGATAAACATAAACTACAACAAAATCATGAAAAAGAAAGGCAGCAACTATTATCACGTCTTCATCATTTAGAATTAGTTTTGGAAGAAACTATATCTCAGAAAGAGGATTTATTAGAAGAAAAATCTCATGAAATCCAAGATTTAAAATCACAAATGGAATCTCTTGAAAAACAACTAGTTTCATATAAAAGATTCATTGATGTAACTAATTTGTATATTTTTTTATATCAATATTGATAAATGTTTTTTCAATAAAAAGTTAAATATCATTTGCTGTCTAATATAAATTTTATATAACATCAATCAATAATTTATAAGTCATACATATCATTAATATTTTATTTATTTTAGGAACAAGCTCAAGAACGAGAACAGGAGAGAGATGAATATTTACGAGAAGTTAAAAAATTACAGGAGATTATTAAAGAAAAAGAACGAATACAAAATAATGATGAAAGGCTATCTAGAGAAGTAAAGAAATATTTATATTTATTCCTAAAATTTAATTTTCTATACAAATTGAATTTCTTTTATAAATACAATATCTTATAAATTTTTAGCATTATATTATGAGTCCAAGGTTCTTCCCATTGCTATTGTCACTCTTCTGTAGTTCATTCTTTGTGTGAAATTACAATCTACAATAGATTTTCTTAATTTATTGCATCATTACATCAATCACATGGCGTTATTAACAAATTCTGTTTAAATGATTCATTACATTATAATGTGAATCAACAATATATTACTTTCAAAAAGTTTTCATTGATCAAATACAAGATCTGTCAGTGCTATTCATTTAGTAATGGTCCCATAGCTGCTTTATATCAATACTGTTTTTAAAATATAGAAATTTTTTTATTATATCTCTAATATTGTTTATCTGAGTTTAATTGTTCTCTAATAATTATTTTTTCATTATTATTTTAAAAATTAAATACTTAATTAAATAATCTTAATTGTTATGGAAGAATATTCTTTCTAAGATATGGTAAAATTTTACAACAAAATTCTACTGTTTTGAGTCTCCACAAAAATATTTTGTGAACTGAAAAACAAAAGAACCAATCCAAAAGATATAAATAAGGTTTTGCCACAACTAATCAAATATAATCTTAACCAAAATACAATGATTGCAGAAACATAAATCTCATATTAGTATTGAATAAAAATAACTTGTTTGATAAACATTTGTTTCTTATGTTTTTGCAATAAAGAGATTTCACTAATTTATTATAGTACTATGCTTTGATTTGTGAATATAATCTTCACATTTTTGAAGGATCTGTGATTATAATTAATTAATCAATAATAACTTAGTTTTTTTAAAATAATGATTTATATATTACTCTACATGACTTGAGAGAGAAATAAAAAAAATTATATATCATTCTTGGTGCAATTTTGGCAAAGAGAAAAAACTTAATGCATAAATTGTTCTTAATGAAAAGTGTGCATGTCAACCATTTTTAATTCAGAAATTACATATCCATCCATTTACCCCATAAGATAGTTCTTTTAAATATTATATATGACTGTATCAAATCTATTTCGCTTATTGCTGGTATTTTACATATATACACACAATATATTCTAAATTAATTATAAAACTGATCTTAAATATAGTAAACAATATTAAAATTTTCAGTTTCAGAAAGAATTATTGTATTAGATAAATTGCAGATTATATTGAGTAGAAAAACTATGCATTAAATATTAATTATTATTAGTACCAATTAAGAATTATTTAAGAGTTGATCAAAAGTATTATTATGGTGTTTTTGGCAATGTATCAGCATAATTTAAATATATATTAATTGTTTTGCTGAAAAGAATTATAATCACATTGAATTTTATGATGAAATTTTTAATTAAATTAATTTTATTTTAATATAATATTTTTGTGTAATGTTTGTATGATATGATCTATACAGAATATATAAAATAATAATTAGATAATATTGCATGTTTCAAATAAAAGGAAGAATACGAAATAGTATATTCCCTATGAATTATTTTTTATATTTAATAAGCAATTAAAATTTTATGTTTTACTTTATAAGATCTGAGTTATTATCAAAGAAAATACAATACTTTGTTGAAAACAGTAATAAAATAATTTTTGTTAATATTATATGCATTTAAAAATTCTATCTAATCTTATATGAAAGCTCAAAGAGATCAAGCAGAAAAAATTTTGTAAATCTATGAAATACTTAACTATTAATACTATATAGATAAAACAAAATGGCAGAGTTTCTAGGAAAATGCCATTTTGTACCATATATAATTGAGTATAAGTTGATTCATATATACAGGTAATTCTTGACTTTACAATTTGTTCCTGAAATGAGTTTTGCAAAGAAAGAATTAATTTCCCTTATATCATAATGTTAAAAATAGGTTCCATTCTCAGCAGTAACGTTTATCCATAATAAAATTAAATAAAGATGAATAAAATCAATAGTTTATAAAGAAACAAGGATTTGGCATGACCTTTACTATAATAATTTTCTTGATATTTAATGAAATTATTTGTCATACAAATGTTATTAAAGAATTTTTATTTTTCAATATTATTGACAAATATATAGATGAGCATTTATACAGATGAAGTACTGCCTTAGGTAAAATCAAGAATGAAACTTATTTACATAAAAGTGCTGATAAAAATTATGATGGATAGGTATGCTGCTTTCATTTCAAATGCTGCTATTTTGATTTTTCTGATTTCATAGCAAATAACCAAATTTCTGCTATGAACTCTTACTGAACTGTATAGCTACATATGTGGTTTGAATATTTTTAATATTTAGTATTTATTTTTTATAAAATTAATGTTCATATTTTCTTTTGTTTTTGATGCTTCATATTTGTAAAGAAACTTGAAATTCATTAAATGGAAATCATTAAGTAAGAACTCATAAACCAAGAACTATCTGTAATTCATTTCTCATAGTTTAACATCTAAAAACTAAAAATTGAGACCCATATATAAGTTTTCTGCTCAAGTTTAACAACTAGAAGTTGTAAAAATCAAGAAATTTTTTAAGAATTGTATAAACTAGTTCTAAACTTTTAAGACTTAAATATGACATGAAAGAAATATTTAATTCTTTTATAAGTTTAAAATCTTCCAAAATCCAATTCATTATCAAAATAAATATAAACACCAAAGCAAAAAGCCTAGGGTCAATATATTGAAACATCACAATATTATATGGAGAGAGAGCCAGGTACAGATTAAGATATAATTGCATTGCATCATGAAAAGAAATTTTACTGAAATTGACAAGCATAATCACCATATTGATGTCTGAAGTCAGCAGCAAACTAATCATTCTTATTTGCTATAATCAGAACTGTCAAAAATTGTATAATCATTGTATCAGATATTTTTTGTATTACTAAATTTGCCTTCATTAAAACAGAATAATTGATATAGAGATTAGTAGCTACCTTTTTACTCAACAAACATTCAATTTTGTTTGTGAAATTTCTGACAAATTAATATTATTATATAAACACTGTTGCAAAAAAATGACACTCTTCTAAAAACTAGAATGAGAACTATGAAATTCAGTACACAAATGCCTTTCAACTAGATATATAAATAATTAAAATTTCATTGTTAATGAATACACAGGGCATTTCAGAAAGAACAAATTTAGGGCAAATAATTGAAGCAGCATTTGAATGTATGGATATATCTAACTGATTTTGTGTTTTGTTACATTAAATAATCTATGAAGGTGCATCTACACATATCTGTTAGCAATATGAGCAACTGAGAGAGTTTGAGAGAAGCTATTTCACATGTTTATAGCAAACTCTGACAAATCTGCATTGAATTTTTTGCAACAGTATACTTAAATATGAAGATTCACATATAACAGCAGATTCTTGATTTATAACGAGGATACATTCAATTGTAAAAAATTTTCAATTGTAATTTGAATTTATCATAATTTAGAACATGACTTCTCATAAGCACAATATTATAAGTGTAACTTAGGTTTTCCAATCATTAAAAATCAAAATACAGGAATATCTTGCTTAGTACGATTAATTGGTTCTTGTAAAATATTGTATTAAATGAATCCGCATTGAGTGAAACATTATTCCTATAGGAAAATAAGTAATTTGTTCCTATCAAATTTTGTTAAA
>WUQG02414795.1:0-79627 GCA_011317285.2 Androctonus mauritanicus | reverse complement strand
CCCTTTCTTAATCGAATACATTACCACAAACCCATACTAAACCGAAGGAATTATTAATTAAACCTAGTTGAGAAACATGTTTAGAGAAATGTGGAATCTCTAAGAAGGGCATTACCATTAGATAATCGATCGGATTTACCAATAAGTGGAAGCCAAGTCACTAAAACCCAAGTGAACATTGGGAGAAACTAGAATGAATTATTATGCAACTTATTCGAGATACACTGCCATTAAGGAAACAGTAAAACGTATTAACTAAACTCTGTTAAGTGCGAGTAAATATTAAAAAGAAAAATCGTTAGTGCAAAACGGGAGCACCTGTAACACGTAAATTTTTAGTAAAATAAATTATTTACTTCATTAAAAATAAATAAATATCAGTTAGGAATTATGATTTAAATGTCACAAAAATCTGTGCCTTTTCTATGGAATAACGATTTATATAAACGATGAGGGACATGGATAAGCAGAAACCTTTCCTGACCTAATTTGCTTGTTTACTGTTCCCATAGGAATGAAATGTCGAGGGAAATTATCTATTATTATTCTCCATCACGTGATTTACTACTGAATGATTAAATATTAAGTCAATAGTAGGTCAAAGGAGTCGAGTTGTATATCACTTTCTACAGGAACACAGTTTGAAAAACTATTTTGGTCAAGGCAAGTTCGATATTCAAGCATTACTTTTTCATTAAGAACGAAAATATTGTATAATTTTGATCAATAAAACATTTTAACCCTTTTCGTAAAATTTTATATTGTTAAGATGCATTTTAATGATTTTCAGCCTTTAAACTCATCGAACATATTCGAAATTGTATATTAATACGAATAATTTTATATTTTTTTCAGCCAAATTATTCTTATGCTATGCAAATTAAAGATCTAGAAATATAAACAAAAATCAGACTATAGATAGCTTGCAAAAGTAAATAAGATCTGTATGTTTACATCAATTTATAAAAACTAGAAGATATAAGTAACGAACAGGCAGCAGGATTTATCATCAAGAAAAACTGCAATTTTATGAAGAAATTTTTTATATTAAAAAATAAAAAAAGTAAGGATGTATTTATTTACCAGCATCGGTATTAAGCAATTCATGCTGACAATCTAATTTATGTACAAACTATTAATATAAATTGATTGATTGATTAAACATCGCAATAATCTGATTGATTAAAGCGAGATAGAATTAAATCTCCATATGTGTTCATTAACCTACTGAACATTATCAGTAGAAACCGCAGAAGTAAAATTTGAGGAAAAATTAAATTTATAGAATGAAATGACTTTCAAAAAATGATTTAAATCTTAAAAATTAAAAGTAAGAGATTAATTTACAATTCCGAGTTAATTAATTATCATATTACTTTCGGAAAATAAAAATTAAATAACTAATCTACATTTTAATTAAGAGAAAAATATCAAAAATTTTATAAAAATTTTAATTATTTCATTGTTTAATAATAATAGTAATAATTCAGAATGTGAAATGACATTGTTAATGAAAAAATAATAAAGAGAAACTATAAAAATGATACGTAATTCTAAAAATAGAACAATACAGTAGCTTACATAAATTTTTTCTATCAGTTTAACCTTTAACATATATAAAAGATAAATTTATAATTAAAAAAAGAAAAATTGTCTGAGAAATCGTAAAATTTAAAATTATGACTTTGTTTTAAATTTAGTAACTCTTGTTTTGCATTATTAAATCTTATTAAGAAGCAAAACTATATTGTTTCGTGTATAATGCTGCGAGTTGATGTCAGACAGAAACCATTATCTTGTTCAATATTGTATGGTAATCCCTTACCTTGATCTATGCGAAAGTTTTCTGTTTCATTGGATCTATAATGTCTTCCATGTCTTGTCTTAATGACTGAACTGACTAATATCGTTCTTCTGTATATGACAAGTGAGAATCTTCCCATCAATTCACAGTTTTTTTTTCTTTTTATGCATTACTTTTGTTATATATTTAGTTAGCGATAAATTTCTGAGATAGGTTTCCACTTTGATTATCGCCATGTTAAATTATCCATAATCAATTTTGAGTGAAATATTATTATTATTAAGACGAATCATCTCGAGTCATTTTAATATACGTTCGATACGTATAGAGTATTAAAAAACGCGCATTATCTCCTTAAAATGTCAATTTTAATAAATCCCAAAAGATAAATGCGTTTTAAATATAATTTTTTAAACCGAAAATTGAATAATGTGTTGTTTAAAATAGTAAATTAGTAATAAAAAAGAGTAAGTATTACGTCAGTAGTTGATGGGTAAATTATGAGGTATATGACACCTTAATATAAAAGATTTGACAGACTGGTTGAGTAATTCTTTATAAGTGTTGCAGATGCGTAATTTAAATAAGAATGTCGAAGCATGCCAAAATTACATTAGAAGAGACTCTTAATAATAATAATAATAAAAAAATGCAGCGGTTCAAAAAAACAAAATAGGACGTAGTTTACTAATGTTTTCTTATGTTATAAAAACATAAGAAAACATTAGTAAACTACGTCCTATTTTATTTTTCGTTATAAAAACGAACTAGTATTGTTTGTTCATCTCTCCTGCACAAAAAGAACTTTTCATTTTAACAGAAAAATAAACAAAATCGATGAAGAGTAACTCTAAGAAACATTAGAGAGATTTACTTCTGTTTTTTAAACTTTACATATTTTTATCGTTAAAGACGTGCATTCTGTAATAAAATCCCGTAGTTTAATTAATTTATTTGAACTTTTTAAATTTTAAATAAGAAGTCGGAAACTAGCACAAAGTTGAAAAGTTGGTTATGTTTAAATATACAATTTCGGAAACTCTCATCCGGCATAATTCCATTAAGATGAAAGATGATGAAAAATATAAAGTATGGAGAAAAATTGGGAAAGCATCCAAACTATCTGCGATTCGATTGAATAAAACATCACGTTGATGTTGTTGATGAAAGTAAAATCTACTACAAATGACAAATTAGACTTTCTTAATGATTAAGAAAAGTATAAGATGATGATAACGGTACGATAGATCATTTTAATTTTATTATTGGAATAAATAAGATAAAAATACTGTGCTTTTAAGATTTATAAAGATATCACTGCTAAAAGTCTGATTTACTGATGTTACTCATTTACTGTGATTTTTAAATACTAATAAACTATGATGCTTTGGATAAAATAATCATAAAATTTATAAAACTGACAAATTAAAGTTCGTTTTCATGACTTTCGTATATCTATAGTGTTATAAATATTATATTAATTATAAAATTTTTATGCGAGAGTAACAGCGCCTAATTAAACTTGTTAGACAAGTAAATGAATAAATTTTCATAAAAGAGCAAGTTTATACTTCGAAAAATTAATAAAATTCGGAGATAAAAATTTAAAATGAGTTTTCGATACAATTAATTTCATCACTAACATGATTCATGCTGTTTTATTCACTGTGTTTAATTTTGTTTCCATTATTAAACAGTATCGTCACTATAAAGGGAGCAACTTTTCTCATCAAACTTCTTCCAACTGAAGATTTTCTTTTAAATCATCCATAATTATCGATTAGACTTTAATGATTTATGCTAAGAAAATGTTCCAACATCAATTTTACATTAATTATGATTTTTCAAAGTGAATTTTCTTTATTTAACAACACTGCAATGTTTTTTTGTTTATAAAAATATGCAATATTTTTTCCTCCAGTCATTTAATGATATAAAATTTTATCAATAATTTTAAGTGAAAGACAAAGGTCAATAGCATCGATGGCTTGAAAGGAATTTTGTGTTAAGGAAGAAGGAAGAGAGTTCTTACATATAACATGAGAACCATTGGATTAACCTTATTTCGAGTGTCATAACACGACCAATAAAATTCGTTGGTAATGCAAAAGCTAAGCTTCGAACATTTAATGTTCCTTTTTGAATTTTAATGAATCATTTCTCGTTGACTACTGCTGGATTAAAATAATAAAAAGTCAGCAAATTGATGATTGTTGCTCACGAATGGTAAAATATATATTATATGATCCTCTCGAAGTTATATTTCTGATAGAAAACGAGAACTTTAAATCGATACGAAATAAAAACAAGCAATTTTAGTAACTCTACAACTTTAACCGAGAGAAATATCGAAGATATTGTAAAATAAAATTTTATGGATAAACTGAATGTTTTCAAATATGAGTAAATTCCCGTCAACATTTCTTCTTTTAACTTTATTAACTTTTTAAAAATAATTAAACGTCCATAACCAAAATAATTAAAAATATGACATCGTTATCTGATTAATTTTTATTAATTAAAAATATTTTGATCCTGATAAAATTTAAGAAACCTAACTTTATCTCGGGTTGTCATTCACACGTCAAAATTGCATTTTTCTCTGCTAAATACCAAATTATACAAGTTCTGGAAAGAATAGTCTATTTTCCTAACATGTTCACTATTTTGGAATGAAAATGTCATCAATCTGAAGGAGTACCCGAGACTGAATTATTTGATAATCTAACCACAGATCTCCATATAATTTCCATTAGGGAGAAATTTAAGAAGTTTGAACGTTCTTCATTTTTAAATGGATGATGCTATATAGTTAATTAATCATATTTCAAGGTAGAATTTAATAGTCTGACAATGTCGTCGAATTTTATAAAAATCAATCAAATAGTTCAAAAGTTATTAGGGAGAAATTTTAGAAGTTTGAATAGTCATCATTTTTAAATGGCCAAAACTGCAGGAGTAATGAATATGTCACTAACAGTAAGATCAATTTCTATAGTTTGACTACTTTGTTAAATTTTATAAAACTTCATTAATTAGATTCAAAATATATTAATTGATTATTTAGATAGTTTGAATGCTCGCCATTTTTAAATATCAGTAATAGTTTGGTTGAAAGATCATTATTAATGATAGAATATTTTTACAAAATTCCATAGATATCTGATAATTCGTTCGAAAGTTGGGGCAGCCAGTCGTATTGTGATTTATACATTTCTTCGAAAGATAGGCATAAAATATAGGATGCTGAAAATATACCTAAAATAAATTATTGAATTATTTACAAAATCGACCAATTTAGTAAATATAATTCATTTTTCGTGGCGTGTATAAACTTTATTATATTAACGTGCCTATGTTTCGTTAAGTAAACAAGAAACCCTGGTATTCATCACTTAATAACAAAATCTTAGGGGATCAGTTCACGTTTGTTATTGTTGCTATAATAAATTTAGTTTAATTATTATTCAAGACTTTTAAAAAATCCTTCTTAATGAAATAATTGTTAAAGTATCCTTTTAGTGTTCCATATTAATTAGTATCAAGCAGAGACGTCGCTTTAAGCTAGAGTGAGTTTCAGAAGGAAGAAAAACCTCAAAAATTAGCCTGAAGCTTTAAAATTCGTATAAATTATTGTAAATCAATAACAGAATATGATTAAGAATTCAATGAATATTTCTTAAAAGTAAATTTATGAAGCTATTCATATTGGCTAATAGCGTTTAAAAATGTTGATTTATTTTGATTATCCAAAACTTTCATTCATTAACGTTTTATGGATTTAAACAAAAATTTACCATATTTATAGATAGTCTTCTAGCAAAATCAGAAAGCAAAGACCCTACCTGCTGAAGATTTATATTCTCAGATAAATCATGTAAAATGGCAACCATGCATGAAAGACATCATTACTTATGCTCAGTGATATCGTTTAGCGTTACTCAGGTGGATCCGGAATCGATTCCCGCTGATCTCCATTCTATTAATTCTTTATTCAATTCCACCTAAACAGATTTTTGTACTTTCTCATCGTTGCCATTATACAGCTTTAAGCACCATAAAACTGTAAGGCAACCGACCAACCGTGAAATGTACCAATGAATAAACTTTCCTTTTTTTGTACAAAGAATATCAAATGTTTGCTTATTCTCCTCTTTGACTCTTGGGAGAATTTCAAAATCACAATACTACAAGTAAAGATCATAGAACTATATCGGCGTTATAATCAAATAAGCCAAGGTTACCGTATAAAAATGGGTCGTTATAATTTGATTAATGGTTGAAGAGTCACTTATATAGGCCATATTCCTAAAGCCAAGTTTAAAAAAAAAAAACTTCTAACGTAATCATGAAAAATTACTTCTATCACTTTATAATATAAAAAACGAACAGATTAATTTTTTTTTAATTTATCATTGATATACATACATATACAGAATACTTAATCTGATGTAAATGGTTATGCTTGTTCGCTTACTTTAAACGATGTTTATCATTATTAAGTAAAGCAATAGAAAGGTCAAAATGATGAATAACGGTTATTCGCTGAAGCTTAGAAAGCGAGGAAGCCATTCAAATTATTCTCGCCGTCATTTAAACTTAATGGTATAATAAGTATATTTTTCAAATTAATAATATTGAGTACAGAAAACGAGAGATATAGATTTCTTCATTATTAACAAAAGCAACTGACAATCTTTTGTTTGAAGTGAATAAAACAATGAGTAAGCTATCATTTAACGACATCATTAAGACACAAAATGTGAATGAATAGCAAGGAAATTAAGTCCTTCACCTGAGATTAAAATAAAATGATAACTGTTACATTTGCATTAGTATCAATTATTTCTTAAGTGGATAAAAAGATAATCATATTATTTTACACGTAATATGAATTAAGGTTGCTCTTACAATAATATCTTCTTTTTAAAAGTTTTACCAATCTAATTTGTCCTACACCGACTATTCTCAATCGATTAAAAATAAAAATTATCTAGCTATTTCGAATTTCAATTTATTTTTATACTTCAAAAAGAAATTTTTTCCGTTTCCGTAAGAGAATGATTTTGCTTTTTAAACTGTCAATTTAATTCATTTTTTAAAAATAACTTCGTTTAGAAAGAACTACTATTTTTTTTTTTTACTTTTTTGCTTAAATTAATCCAATTTGACAATTTTATTTAAAGTAACTGCATTTTTTTAAGCAAAAACCAGATAATACGAAGGTAAATTTCAAAGCAGTTAATACAACTAAATTTTTTTTATCTAACTAATGATATAAAATTTTCACAGTTAAAACTGACAGCTTTAAAAGTTTTTCATTTATAAAATTGTTTTCTAAGTGTAAAAGTCGTCTTCAGATCTCTGCTATCTTTCTAGTATTTTTTTTTTATTCGAATTTAATAAAGAGATAAAATTAATCACAGAAGAAAGAATAAAGAATGTAACGCTAGTAAATAGGTGATAGAAAAGCAGATAAATTCGTAACTGTAATAACTATAGTAAGGCAATAAAACAATCATATATCAGAGATATAAGCCATTATTTGGTGGACAAAACTATGTAGTTATTGATTACAAAGGCAGTCAATTTTCTGTACTAAATAAACGGCAGATACGAAACTGGAAACGAAAAAAATAATTACTCTTAATTAATTTTATAAAGATGTTATTTATTTAAATAACATGTTAAAATATTCGTTAATATTTATGTTATCAATAATTTGATTGAAATTTTTTTTTATTTTACTTTTAACAATAGCAAAAGATTTAAAAAAAATGTTTTTAAAAAACGTTTTTAATTTATTGATGTTTCTAAAACAACTTCTTTGTTTGTTTGCTTTATTTAAATTTATATTTCATCATGTTTATTTTAAATATAGAAAAATTAATTTAATATTTTTGAAAATTCGATAAGGGATCAGAAAATAATCGCATGGTTGCTGTAGCATGATTAGTTTCTATATTTTATTTTAAAATATTGGATTATCAGCATTAATGATGGTAAGCACTTATAACAGATTTATTAAAATCCTTCCAACGTCGGATGAATGAATATTAAATCCGTAGAATTTTTATCTGAACTATAAAACTAGGAAGTAATTATTATACAGATATTAGCTAGCGTTAGTTTTATGAAGTTTTCGAATTTTATTTTATTTTTTATATACCATATTGAAATATGCATTTTCTTCTTATTGTTCTCTCATCTGTGAAAATTGTTTCTAAATTTTCTTATCGGAAATTTCTTCGAAGTAATTTTTTTCTTTCTTTGTTAGCCATATCTTCAGTTTTTAATGACGTATTCAGTAAAGTAACAAAATTGAAAGTGTAATTTCCATATTAGAATTAATTACAAGATACAACTTCAACATTACACGAGAGATTTCTTAGTTTTACTATAATTGATGAAGAAAAAATGGAAAAAAATAAATAAAATTACCTTGAAAAAAATAAGAAAAACGTTACAGCTAAAGTAAAAAAATTCCAAGAAATGCACCAACACTTCAATTTCTGAAATTATTGTTCTGTGTAATCGAACGAGCGTAAAAGAAATGAAGATAAAATAGTACAATAATCTAACACACTTCTTGCTTCAACTGCAAATCGAATTTGTTCTCAATCTATCTGATCCCAATTCCGAAAGAATTGCAGGTAAGTTCAATTTTTAGGATGAATTCAGCGGACAGCGTATCATACAATCATCGAGTTATCAACTCGCTTCGGATCCTACTCTAAACTACTGGCAATAATTAATTTAAAGAAAAAAAATTATCTACAAATATTAGAAATCTGATCTTGAAGAGTCTCGATGATATTTGAGTAAGAACTCCTTAAACTGATAGGAAGTTTTTAGTTTCTATGAAAGATTGAAGTACAGTATATCGGAAGTTTTAAAAACACTGAAACAATTATATATATATAGAAAAAACAATGAAACTGAATATTGTTTCTCCAAAATAGGATGAAATGAAGAAAGATATTTATCTATAATTTAAAAAAGATATTTTTTTTGTTAATAATTTATTATGAAATTATAAGTCATTTTGTATTTTAAATTATATTATTTATGAAAACATTCTAGAATTTTAAATGATTAAATTTACTTAAAATGTTCCAGAAATATCTTTTAATTGTTTAAATGCAGTCTGCTTTTATTGTATGCAGTATATTATTTACGTAGATCTATTATGCAGATTGCATCTTATCTTAAAAGCTTATAAGGAATATAATCTCAACATATTTATATAATAATTATATAGAGTAATTCTGCTTTCCATATCCATTAAGTATGATTATGATGGCCAAATTATGAGCATAAAAAAATATAAATTAGTTTTCTGGGAATTCTCTAGTTCCAAGAAAATGGTAACTGAAAGTTAGGCACGTCGTTAGGTTGATAATAAAACTAGATATTCAATTGGTATTGCAATGTTTATATTTCCTGGGCAGTATGTAGGAGGTAGTATACAATTGAATATGCAATGCACGTTGTATATAAAAGAGTTACCACTGAGAAAATTACAAGGTAGAGAGTTTATAGTAATCCAAGCTACAATTTTTGGGGAAAATTGCCGAGTAACTATATTAATAATAAATAAAATAGTATTTTCCTATACTAATAAAAGTATAAGAATAGAAAAGAAATACAAATCATATCATAATTCAGTACCGCCGCCATTTTGGTTTGTGCACTAACTGACGGCTGAGACTGAAAACAATATATATATAGAAAAAATATATATATTATTTACTGAATAAGTTCTATAAAAGAATAAAAATCGGATACATTTTAAAATCGATAATAAAATATGAAATTTAGATATCGTATTCGCTTTTAAGTCAGATGTTTACAGATAAAAAAGTTTTACTATTTTCGGGTAGCATAACGTATCGCAAATTTGGATGTTTACCGAACTTATTGTATTTCCTGTTTACCCATAATAACTGAATTATTATTTCAGTAAAAACATATTTGACATCAATTTATCTAAGTTTTTTTATCTTTAATAGGTATATTTGAACGATTGTACCAAACTTCCAAATCCAAACAATGTGCCTAACTTTCGGTACTAGAATCATCCTGTATAATATGACTTTAGACTTTCAAGCTTATAGTGGACATAAACACGGAATCATTCCGTAAATAAAACTACCTTATCTTATTTTATAATCAAAATAAAATCGGAACTCGAAAACAAGATACTCTTATTTACAAGGTGATTCAGTTTTCATGTTCATGATAAACATAAAAATCGAAAGCTGTTCCAGATTGTAAAATCGTCGCAATCCAAATTTGGTTGTATGTTTTTTATAAAATATATTTACAGTTTTATTACGATACTATTTTAATGAAATTATTTTTGTTATTTTCAAAAAAAATCCTATAAAAAAAAAATTAATATTAACTTTATAGTTGCACACTTTATGATTTAAAAAAATGAATTTAATATACTTTTTATAAAGTATTCTAAATTTAAAATGGGAAATAATAATAATGACAACAACTTTAAAATTTAAATTGAATGTACGGAGCGAAAATATAAAAACATCAGATTTAAATATCATAGTTTAATATTTTTCTCTTGCTATATAAAAAATAAATCAATAATGATATTTACATCGCCGGTTATTAAATGTTTAATTTGTTTACTTCCATTAGGATATATGCAAAAATTTCTATATATTATTTATTTAATTCTCTTGAATCTTCATGCGTATATTTGTTCAGTATATAAAAATAATACCATTAACTTGATTGAAAATATTGCTACCTTTTTTCCCTTCTTTTTTTTGCTAGCGAGTTTTTTTAATGCGAGACTATCTTAACGAGACTTCCGAATAATCTATTAACAGAAATATGATTTAGTAATAATGTTAAGTCTCAGATTTCGTGTTATTTTTTTTGTCTAGCAATAACAATAAGTGATCGTGAAACAAGAACATGGCGTAGCAGAAATCTCAAATCATATATGGTTGCGACTGGTTCATTACATCATGTGATAAACAGGTTAAAAATGTAATCTTAGCAAGATTTGTTTAACCAATCGTGATCAATCATAATCTTCGTAATTATTACGCATTTACTAATTAAAATAACCTTTTCCTGATCACTTAATGCGATAATAACGATTTTTATAACAGTTTTAAGCAGATGGAAAAAAACAATAAACAAGTTAAAAATCAATTATTATCGTGTAATTATCTCTTTTTAAAAACATGACTTCATTATTACTCTATTAATTATTTATTAAAAAATTTTATTCAAATTCTCATTAAACGACTCGATAAACTCATTCAAGAAAACATAAAATATGTATCCTAAATTTATATTACAAAAGTTTCTATATGTACAGTACATTGATTTAAATATATACACATTATAGCAAAAACGCAGGAAACAGTCAAAATGGAGACATGTTTATTTTTATTCTTATCCTATTGTAACAAAAAAAATGAATAGCAGCACCATACATTATTGTTATTCATGCATATATAAAAAATCGTCTACTCGTAATAATAAAAATTCTTCTCTAACAAATAACAGCATTCAGACTTTCATATTCATTTATTCTCTTATAAATTAAAAAATATGTTGCCAGACAAACCATGAAAATTAATTTATTAATTTTATATGAAAACTTTGTAAGATACACACGTAAAAAACAGCTTAGGTCTGCTATTTATATCAAAAGAATCTATTGAATTATTAAAATTAATGTGGCTATCTGATGTACAGTAACTCTATACAGTAAATATATATATTAATGAAATTAAATGGAATTATTTTTTACTTGTTATAAATAATAAATATAATTTTTTTCATTAATAATTTTTTGTGCAAAAATAGGAATTATTTCCGTTCCTTTAATTTGTTCTTTTTTATTATAGGAAAGTGTTTATAAAAATCACTTTTTTGCTTGTCTGTGCACTTACTAAAATTGAAATTGTAGTAAATGAAAAGTCTACACAGCTGAAATTTGGCACGTTGTGAGATGTACTTGTATCATTTATGCTTCAAGTGCTTTTCGTCCTCCGGGGAAAAGACGAAAAATTTCAGAGCGAAATTACAAAAAAAAGAACGAATTAAAAGTTTACAGCATCCAAATTTTTTATAAGTCTTCTGTCATTAATACCATTTTTCAATTTGTAAGACAACATAAAAAAAAAGTTTTTTTTAAGTTCTTTTATATTTTAGATTTGCATCAGTTTTGCTTTGATTTAAATAGAATTTACAAAGATTTCATCACGAATTTACTCATTTGAAAAATTCAGGAAAATGAAAATTGAAATAAAAACATGCTCTTTAAATATGCTTTAGTACTGTTTTTCACTTCTTAATTTTTTATGGAAACTAACCAAGATTGAAAACGCCTCTAAGCGATGAAACTACGACGATTATTTTTGAAAAATTCATTATAAATTAAATTCAAATATATATATATTTTAATAATTTTAA
The DNA here is from genome assembly GCA_011317285.2 of Androctonus mauritanicus. Classification (NCBI taxonomy): domain Eukaryota; kingdom Metazoa; phylum Arthropoda; class Arachnida; order Scorpiones; family Buthidae; genus Androctonus; species Androctonus mauritanicus. Next base: position 67,365 of record WUQG02414795.1, on the reverse strand, counting down.
TCTTTTTCTTAAATATTTAGAAAACTAATTTTATCGATTTTCAGTTTTATTATTAATTTAAACTTTGGCATTCCGAAGATAGTTCTTAATTTTGATACACACGATAACGAATACAGTACAGTACTGTATATCATTCATAACAAGAGACATAATAAAAATGTCGAAAGTTATTCGCATTAAATATTAATTATAACGTAACATATTTTAAGATCAATTTTGAATAATTCCAGAATTATATTTACTCTTAAAAAAAAAAAAAAAAAGCTTTTAATCAAATTTGTTTGAATATTTAAGAAAACATAATTTTTAATTAATTTTTATCAAAAAAATTCGCAAAAGAATATTTAAAAGGAAAAAAAAAAATAAATGAATTATAAAATTAATTTTTAAGCAGAATTACTTTACTTAACTAATTTTAAAATAATAATAATAATAATAATAATAATAACAGTAATAATTTAAGCGATCGAATTTTATCAAAAATTAGATGAAATAAGTTTATTAACTTTTAAATTTATTATAAGAAAAAAAAATCAATTTTTTAAAATTATTATAACTTTTATGCCTACATGATTTTAATTTTGCCTTGTAAAAAAAAAATTGCGTTTTTACTTCATAAAACAAAAATTTGTTGATAAATAACTAGTTAAAACTTAAAGATAACTTTCTGATTTAAGTTACCATTAACTATTTTCAAAGTTGACTTTCAAGTCAACTGATAAGAATTGTTCACTTAAAGATAACAGTAATTTAGAAGATGAAAAATAACGTTAAATTTTAAATGCAAATGATAACATTAAGTTAGAACTAAAGTACTAATGTGTTGGTAAGAATAAAATTATTATTATTATTATAAAGATAATAAAATTAACTTTATAATGATAATGAAATTGAATAAACTGAAAATGAAATCAAAACACCATAAATATCGTTAGAACTTAAAGATAATCGCAACGATAAAATTTATGTTTTCTTGCCATCGTAAAGATTATTATAAATGTGAAGATAATAATAGTACTAGTAAAAGTTGAAGATAAATGCGTATTTTGATGATGATAAAAACTATATATATATATCTTAATTTTATTTTTATTATCGTGACTATTTAAATTAAATTAATAATAATAATAATAAAATTCTAGATTGAATATAACGAGGTGGGTTACTGCTTCGATGATTTAATATTACGATTTAAGTTAAATTGTGTAAAAAAATGTGCAATTTGTTAGTAGAAATTTTAACTTCCTCTTTTCAATATGGAATTTCCTTCTGACATTATCATTATCTTCTCCGCATCTCTTATCACTCTTCTCATCGTTTCCTCCTCTCATTACTAGCATTTGTATCATTATCGTTGTTCTTCTTCTTGTTCTTCTTTCACCCGTTAATTTTCGTCGTTTATTATATAAAATCATATTAAAATTATTAATAATCTATGCATTCATCGAAAGATCAATAAAGGAAAAACAAAAAATAAAAAGATAAACACAAAACTAAATTAACAGGTTAGTGACCTGAGGAGTAAACTTTATATATAATTAATCCAGCTATTTGTCTATAAATATTCATTCTGGTCGATTTTAATCAATGGAGGAAATTATTTTTCCTCCAAAAATAATTAGATTACATGGTAAGATTTGATAATGGAGAGAGAGAGAGAGAACTTCGTTACGTCATTCGCATTGATAGGAAACCGTCTTTACAGGAGTTGCTACAACATGTCACATCTGGATAAGACGGAATAGCATCTTTTGAACCAGCTGCTGAATAGCTATCTGCTGATTCTTCAGAAAGAATCAATATTTCTGAAGATAGTTAAATTGTATGTTTGGTTACAGGACAGTCATGAATGAAGGGAAGGTAAATGAAAATCTATTAGAGTTTTCTTCTCTTGTTCTATGATGTGAACTTGATTAGATTAACTCGATAAATCAATTTATTAACCTCTTAAAATATTACAAAATATTATGGATATGATGATTTTTACTCTAGTAAAAGAATGGCGATGAATCGAGAAAGAGAGAGAGAAAACAATACTGATAAGTTTTAATGAATAAATAAAATAATTTAATTTTAAAGTTATTTAATATATATGCATTTTTATTAACTAAGAAAAAGCAGTATAATGCATGCAAAGAATTCTTCTAAAAATATTTTGTTTTTTTATTTTTCTATTTAATTATAAAAAAGAGTAATGTAAAACAGCACAAATATAAAATATTTTTAAACTTAAAGTATGTTTTTTTTTTTTACTTTCGCTTTTCAGTTATAAAATTTTTAGGTATTTACTTTTTTATATATATAAAATGTTTATGTAAACATTAGCAGTTTCATATTTGATAACTCTTCTAAGAAATTCTGAAAACGTTATTTATTTTTGTTTCTCTTCAGAAAAGTTAGAAAAATTTTCTACATCATTATAAAATTTCGTTCTTTTATTTAATAATTTCTGTTTGATTTAATATTGCAATTTTTGCAAAATTGAACCTTTGGATTTTTAAAATTTAATGTAAGGATAAATCGAAAACGCCCTTAATGTTCAAAATACAATATTATTAAATACAAATACAACAAAGCTAACGATAAAGATAAACTCATCAAGTTTAAATTTACCAATGAAAATTTTAAACTCGTCTTCATAAATATTAAATTAATGGATTGGCATCAATCGGAATTTAAAATTACTTTGTAACAGATAATTTTGCTTTATACAATTGCTTTGTTAATAAATAATTAACTCTTGATTTGTATGACGTCATTAAGCATATAAAAGAACAGTCTCCCTTTCAGGATATGTCATAATAGATAGAGGAAGTCGTTTCTGTTTTCTGTCAAGTATTAATGCTGATTTAACTGACTTTATTGTTGTGTAAGTTAAATTTGAGTATTTTAATTATTTATTTATTAATGTTTTACTTTTTCGAGAATTCCTATAAATATTCCTAAGAATCGCCATTTTTAATCTATTTTCCAAAGTTAAGTGAGGGTTTATGAGATCCCCATGATGTCTGTCATTCTGTGTGCATTAATATCTTTTGAACTAATTAGTACATTTTCAAGAAATTTGGAAGTATTAAATTTCAAAATAATCTCGATGGTGCATCATATAATTCTTTAGTCTCAACTGTTTAAAAATGGCGGATGTTAAAATTTCAAAGGTTTTTCAACAGTAATTATGGAACTACTTAATACATATTTTTATATTAAATAGATTATACCATTGAAGGTAATTTTGATGATATATATTTTAATTTATCATCTTCAATAATTTCAAATAAAAATATATAGTCTATATCTCCCAAATGCCTCTTTTTAGGGGTGGAGAGAGGTATAACAAAAATAAAAAATATTTAGAAAATAGGCGATTAATTCTATCCAGAAGTAATCGTTATAGTATTTTCTTCTGCAATAGCTTGCATAAGTACTGTATTAGCAATATTTTTGAATTTTATATCAATTTTTTCTTATGATTCATTCCTTAATAATTTTTTTCCAATTTCATAAAGCTTTTAAAATTTTGTTAGTTTAGACTTCATTTTTGTTTATGTTTCTACATTTTTTATATTCTCACCTTTATTAGTTTTACTTTCTTCGTCTCCTTTGATTCTATGTATATTTCGTGTATTCAGAATAATTCCTTTGATATCATGCAAATATTAATACTACAAATAAAAAAAAATCTTAAACAAGTAAACAATCCCATTTTAAAGATATATTAAAAATATTCTGTTAGTTTTAATAAATCGATAATGTGAAATTATAAAAAAAACTATGATATGTTGGATAACTGTTTTCAAACTTTAAAAACTTTCCATTTTGCAAATTTAAGATGTTTTAAAAATCCTGTTTCCATCTAGTAATAAAAGTATAGTTATTTTAAGGATTTTTGCAGACACTCTCTCACGATACAATCACATGGGAATGTGAAAAAATGTTGTAGAGAGACAATAATGATGGAATCTATGGAGGATCAGGTCAGCGACCTGAGAAAGTACAGAAGGAAACGTTAAAAGAGTTATGAACCAAACATTGATCGGATATTGTTGTCGCCCTAACATAGTCGAGAAAGATAACCGATTGGTGATTGCTTTGTATATGAAGGAAGAGAAAGTTAATGGAATCTATCTTAAGGAAATGAATTTATTGATGTTGTGAAAGTATAATATGTAGAAGTAAGAAATCATTTATTTCTATTTCCGAACAATTTCTCTTAATATACTAATCAGGATTCAATAGAATCTACAATTAAGCATTTTCTACATGCGTAACGAGATTAGTGAATAATCTCTGCGTGAAAATGAATTGAACCAATAAAATCCCAATTTATGACTTAATTTAGATCATAAATACATTTTAATTTCTTTCTGATTCGAATATTACGTGTATAAAACTAACCAAAAGTTATATATAAAGTCATGTTTTTGATTAAAATATTCTTTAAGATTTATAGATCTCTCTTATGAATAATTCAACCCTTAAAGTTTATTTTAATAAATATTACAAAGGAATGAGTTTCAAATTACTCTCAAAGATTTTTATGATTTTATTTAGATACAGTTTCGATATCATCTTAAAACATTTTGCAAACTCTTCATTTATTGAAAACGTTAAAAATATTTTCAATAATTCTTAACCAAATGCACAAAACTTTCTATTATATTTTTATTTTAGAAGGAAATTATATACTGGGAAGAAATCAAAGATCAAAATGTGCAAAGTATACAACAGTGTTTCTGTTTTAACCTAATCTTTTTTTTTTTTTTTTTCTCTCTCTTTTTCTTGAACAATTTATTAAAGCGGATTTTTTCTAACAGGATGTTCAATAATATTAATAGTTTCAAACGTTTTTCTCTTAACCTTTAGAAGAACGATAGTCTCTATCGATCAGTATTGATTGATATACCATTCTGACATTTCTCACTTAAGTGAATACACTATGTTTAAGAATAAATATCTGTTTATTAAATTGAAAAAATAATAAAGTTTTAATAATAGTTTATAAGATAAATATCAAGTTAATGTTGGCATCGAAAATAAGGGAAAAAAATACCTAAAATAAAATATTTTTCCGTTTTTGAACCATTGAATAAATATGAAAGAACATAAAATATATATATATTTCATATTATATGCGAAAAAAATTGATCTCCTGTAACGTTTGTATTTGAGTAGTTTATTTATATTTAGATAGAGAAATGAACAGATTTTTACGAAATTTATTCTATAAGATATACTAAAATTTATATTATAGTTTTCTGAATATCTTTACATAAATACATATCCAATTGGTGGAAAATGTTAATAAAATGTTGCACATGGAGACGAAACAGATCTATAAAGGTTTACATAAATTCGATGAATATCATCTATATCTACATTGAAAATATTTTAATATAAATATATTTGAAATTATAAAGAAATTAATTTAAATGTTAAGATTTTATTTATCAAACTTTTGGATTAATTTCTTTTTGGAACGACGAAATAACATGTAAGATTAAACATAACAAATTGAAGAAAAGCGTATTTAAAATAACAAAATTAAAATTCCGTTGTATATTTTATATAAAGTTTTATAAATTATGAACTTTAAATTAATATATTTAGGTGTCAGTGGAAATCGTCAAAATGATTTTTGATCAATTTTTTTAAAGTATAATGCGTTTTTTGTTTTCTGACCTGAAAAATCTAAAACCTTTGAATACTCCATAATAACCGCTCTAGGATTTTCTCAATCTTTTCCTCTCAGTATCATCTGCTTTATATCTTTTCTGGATTCGCAGTTTCTATATTTATAGAAAAAAACATTTCAGGCGAAATAAAAACTAGTTGGACTCCAAACTGAAAAGTATCAAAACCCTAGTGAGAAGACATTCCTTTCCGATTTTAGGCGGAATCCCGTGTACGAACATATAGTTGCTATAGCAACAAGCCTCGGTTCCTTTTTTTCCGATCGACCAGTTAACCGTACTTTTCATAAACATCTCTCAGGAGGGATGTCGGTGCCATACCCTATGCGGTTGAATGCGTATTCGAAGTAGCCAAGAGAAACGCTTTGTCAAAACGAGTGGAAACGTTTGTCAAGAACAGAATGGAATGGGTGGAGTTTGGAAAAGGATAACACTTGTCAAATACATAGGTGATGATAGATGAGTTATTGTCTTTGTCTATATGACTTTTGTTTTGGTTTCGGTCCATCGATAAAAGTATCTTTTCCTTTTAAAAGTTTTATAACCACTTAAACTAAAATTAAACTTTTCGGTTCAATACGAAACGAAATTGCTTTTAAATTAGGAATAAAGTGCTTCTCTGGATCGTTACAAGTTTAACATACGTAAACGCTGCTAAATGGAGCCAAAATAACGCAGAAAGAGCACACAGAAAGCGAATCTGCTTTTATAATTTGGCACGTTATTTCCTCGTCTAGAGCCACTTTGCTATCAATCTCTTCTAGATCGAAAATGTGATCGGAATTCACGTGATGTTCAGAGATTTAATCTAGAACATCTTCTATATTTAGAACTCATTGTTCAGAAAAGCATTCGCTTTCAAGAAAAAATTTCCAAACTTAGGTCATGTTCTTTTATGATTCTTAAACTTAAGTAAATTTTACTCTTTTCTTGTAAATTTTACATAATGATTTAATTTTTAAACATTAAAAACTCAATAAAGAAGCGTTTAGATTTTAAAAGCATGAAGAAATGGCAATTTTATTGCATAGACTATCTTAAAATAAATGTATACCATCTATGAAAAATCAATGTCATGTATATTCTATTCATGGAAATGTTTAGAAGTTTTATAGGATAGAAGTGAAGAGTAAAAGACAGGTCGGAAAGAAGGAAGATGGAAGTAGAAATGAATACATTAGAATGTGTATAGTGAAGTGGAAAATGCTGAAGTAGAATAGAGATTGGCAAATAGAAGATTGCCAGTGCAAGAACTCAATAAAAGATGTACAAAATGTATGTGGTTTGGCAGGATGATGCCAACTGCCTACCCGTTCACTTATTTTCTCTAACAAAGGATAATGATAAAGATAGACTACTTGGCTGAAGCAATTAGTAAAAGTTTCATGCTTAAGCGAACATTAAACCATGTTTATAAATGTATTACTTCGAAAGTACTTTTGTAATAAAATTGATATTAATGCAAATTACTGATTTACTTTTGATAAAATCGATACGAGCTGTATTCAGTATTTTGACTTTAGAAACATCTGGTAATTTGTACACAACTCTAAAAACACAATCGAATATACAAAAAAAAAAAAAGAATATAATTCTAAAAACAGGACATTAAAAATACATTAGTACGCTGTAAAAACAAGGATGGACTTCAGAGATTTTTAAAGTGGAAAAAATTCTTTCATAAAAGAGATTATTAATTCATGTTTTTAGAACGGCCCACGCCTCCTATTTAAAACATTAATTTTTCGAAAGTATAAGTGGTAATTGAAAACCAAATTATAGGAAGAACTTAATAGGATGATAATCTTTAAACGTTTTCTAATTTTATTTCTTAAATTTCAAGATAGAATTACTTTTAAGTAAAAGTCATCCAGTGTTTTTAGAAAGACAAATAATTTATCAAGCTATTAATTAAAAGGAATCATGTGATCAGTTAAACGTGACATCACGCACTTCTATCACGTGACTGACACGATAGTGTGCAAAGTGCAAGGTTGGTTAATGGAGGAAGACGAGTAACTCTCTAGCCCATATTTCCAACAGAACGTTATGATCGTTCTATATTATCAAGAGCAAGGAGGATGACACGAATTCCTTGATAATTATAGAAATATAATACGAATTCATTTTTTGTTTCGAGCAAATTATCTGATATATGTTTTTTTTTGTTACCAAATATAAACTTAAGGAGAGAGTTTTCTATTAGTGTCCATTAGAAAGCCGAAGTTGATAGTGTCAAGCACAATTTACTAAAGATTTTTTTTTTTCCTGATGATTAATTAATTTAAAAATATCAAAAATGAGCGTAATATTTGATAATATCCATAAATTTAATAAGAATAATAGATAATACATTTAATTTCAATAAAAGATAGATTAATAGCGATAAATTCACGTACGAAATGAGTTGACCTACCTTTAAATAGAAGACAGTTGCAAATTTTGAAAAGAAAAAACTAATCGTAATATAGGTTACGTATTTCTAAGTTTACTTCACTACGTCAGATATTATTATTACGTTACAAAGCTGATTATTACGTCACAATTTATTGCTATTTCTGTAAAAAGTTTTTGTATTGAACGTGTTTATTGCCAAGTGTAATTCTTTTTTACTCGATAATAAAAATTTTTACGTTACTCTAGATGTAAAAAATGTGATTAATCGTATAAAAATATAAAAAATAATGATATTAAAATGTATAAGTGGAAAAATAAAACTTCTAAATCGATAAAACTAAAAAAAAATAATAAATTCGGGAAAATAATTTAAAACTATTAATTTCGTTCTAAAACTAAAACTGAAAAAATGTTTTAAAAAAATTGAATTCAATATCGAAAGTTTTCGTTTCTAGCTAAAAACTGAACAAAACTGATGGCTCAGAACGTAGTCATAAGGTGAGTTCAGTCATCTCATACAGAAAAGCGGGAATTAAAGAGTCTGTGAGGAAAGAGAATCAATACTGTGCACTGAAAAGGGAGGGATGTCTCTGAATAATCCTCACACCAGTCCAAAATCCAGTTCAGTGGACCGTGTTGGTCTGAAACCGTGTTGGATTATAAAGTTTTCTACACTTTTCTTAGTTATGTCTTGTTTCTTTTTTGTTTAAACAGAATCTATTTAAAATGAGGTCTTTCATTATGCATGCATTTACTCTGCTGAGGAATCGCTGCAAAATAAAATATTTTTTTTTTCCTTAACTGTAATAGGTTACGTGTATAGAGATTACAGATAGGGAAAAAAGCAAGTTGCAGATATATTTTTGAATTTTCGACTTTTAGTAGTTAAGAAATTCCATTTTTTATATACATACACACATCCACATATATATATTGGTATGTAAAGCTTGTTGGATGCTTCTTGTAAAAGATAGCGAAGTGAAATATTTTAAAATTTATTTTGAAGAATGCAATGCTAACTATATTTTATTTAATAAAAATGGAATAAAAATAAGGGAAGCTCAAACTATCCAAACAATGAAAATTTTTTCCATCAGAATTGGATTATATCCAATTTTTAACAGAAAAAATTAAATCTTGTAAAGCGTGTAAAGTATCAAGTGGCAAAATATTATATCCAGGTATGAGTAAGTTTTATAAGTTTAAATTACTGTTATCGTTGATAATAACAGTAATCTTTTTTTCTTGAGCTGTTCTAACATAAATTACTTTAAAAGATTATTCTAATAAACAGTGCCTCCAATAAACCGCATAGTAAATGTGAAAAATAACCAGAGCGCTGTTTATTAATTATTTAATTACAATATTTGGTTTTTTTTACAGTCCTCACTGGTTTTTCTGAATAAAAAAATTATAAATTTCTAAATATAGGCATATTCTATTTAATTTTTGTTAGCTAAACAAAAAAATTGCATTATGGTTAACGCGAATACGAATTTTTATCATCATTTTTAATAGGAAATTTGCATTAAAATTGAATGAATACGATTTGCTTTGGTATATATAAAATTTATCTAATCCAGAAAAGATGCTGAGTCAACAAATTCTCTTCCCGTTGCTGTAAATTCATTTGTATGAATTAAACAATCAGACTATTCCAGGATTAGGAAAAGCATTAGAATCTTTCATTAAAATGATACGTTCAAAAATCTTAATTATTTGGTTCAATAAAATAATATATATTTTATTCTGAATATTAATCAAATTTTTATCACTGAGAATGCTAATTAATTTAAATTTTGTACGCGATTCTTTCAATAGAAAGAAAAAAACCTTGAATAAGAAAAATTATATAAAAATTATTATTTTTTGCAAATTTAATATAGTAACATATATATATATATTCAACAATTTTCTTTGGCATTCGTTTAAATTTTCGCTCCAGAAAATTTCGAAATCGAGTTCGTAGTGCTGTAGATAAAATATCTGCAATAAAAGTTACCAAGGGAAATATTTTAGAAAATATGAAATTTGGAGAAAACTTTCAAATATGAAATGTTTAAAATAAATTTCAGACAGAAAAATCGAAACAGTCTCATATTTCTATATGAAATTCGCCAGATAAATTGTTTTACAAAAAATATTAAAATATGAAAACTTCTTGCACAAATTGAATATTAAAAAAGTTTCGGTGTCATATTCAAAATGTATAAATTCAGATGTTAACAAATTTTTCCTTCATAAAATATCATACAGGTTGTCATTAATTTTTAAACAAATCTTTTTTTAATTTACATGATTTATATCGTAGTATTAAAAAATCTTCCGAAAATTATGATTCACATTCATTATTAAGTATTAAATTTGCTATTTAGTTTAATTAAAGCATAGTTGACATATTAAAAAACAGCAAAGAGATAAATATACATCTAAGCATAAAAATAATTAGTAAAGTTATTCATACATCATCCAATCCTCTTGATAGCTCTGTGTTTGATAAGTTATTTAAACCAAATCTGACGTATAAAGTTTAGATACAAAAATGATAAACAATACAGAAACTTTTTCTATTCTGCAGTATTTCTTCTCTTAATAAATATGATATTGTGGAAGCAAGTCTTTAATTTATATTAAAAAAAATGAATCTAATCACAAAGAATATATGCATCTTTTTTCTTTTTAATTTAAGATGATTAAAGTTTTTCGTATCATTTTGTAAAGAAAAATTAAACTATCTTTTGAAAAGTTGCACAAAACTATTCTTTATTTCTATTTCTGTTTGTCTGTAGTTTTAGTTTTTCTTAATCCAAAGGGAAACCTTTCTCTCTAGGAATCTGTAGGGATTTAATAAAGGAAAGATTCTTTTGTACACAAGCGATTCATTGCAGCCAAACGATTCTTTGTAGAGCATACGTGATGAGCACCAAGTCTGAGAAGAAAGCAGCTGTTGGTCTCGCCATAAGAGAGAATATATATATTTTTTTTCTTTAGAAATATTATTGACAAATCGTACTTCTCTCGGTTTCTGCCACATCCCGCTTGACAGATATCAAGTCAGGCTATAAAATGCCCGAAGAAAAATCAACGTCGATATAAACTAAAAAATAATACTCCCCAGTAAAAAGAATGCAATTTACAAAAGAAAAATCCTGCCTTCATCACCTTATAGATTTACGCTTTAAAGAGAAGCTAAGACATTTTCATATAATAACTTATCGATACTGCAACCATAACTTAAAACAATATTACTAACCTGTGATATGGCAAAGAATAAACTTGTGATTTAGTTAGTTATTTATTCAACAATGCAGTATTTTAATTTTTTTCTTAAACTACTGATCTATACTAGATAAAACAACTTTTATACAGAAATTACGAAGATAAAAATTAATTTTACATGTCAAAACAAACGTTTTATATTATTTCGAGACAATCCAAACTTACGATATAAAATAACAATAAATTTTTCAGCATAAAATTTCATAAAATATAAATTACTAAATAAAATTTAATACTGTTTATTTACAGATAAAAAAAATAATAATTTACTACAATACTCTTCTAAAAATACTAAATAAATAAAATAAAATATAAATATAGTAACTTCCGCCTGGCAACGAATTGTCGTCTTGCCATATAAATTATGCATCCTTTATATATATATATATATATATATGTATATAATATTATTAAATTGTTATTTTCGTGCAATTCGCAAATTTCATAAATAAAAAAAAAGAGTAGAATATAAATATCACAGATTTCATTCAGCTGGCGCTATTTCGTTGCATCGAAAAACGCCAATAAAAACTAAGATACATTGCTTCAGATTACTGCAGTACTATGTTCTCTAGGTATTTCGCATTGAGCTTTACATTACTGAACATTTGTCATGATTTAAAAGAAACACGATGAACCACGAGGGACCATTAGAAAGAGGGTGGCATCATTCTTTGACAAGAGTTTAAAAAGTAGCAATAAGAAAGGATGTAATCATGAATGAGAAGACACTTTGATGAAGAACTCGCATCATGGCTTCCGATGACAAAGAACAATCTAATACTCTAATGGAGAGCAAATTCTTTACTTCTTGTGGGACATAATTTAAACATTCCGCAGTTTTTTTTTTTTTTTAATTCGAAAAACATGCGATATATAACTCTACTTAGAATGAATCATTAGTTTACTGATGAAAATTATCATATCGACTTTAATATGCTCGCTTCTTTATTAGTAATAATGCATTTTAATGGAATAAAAGTATGCAATTAATATTCATTTATTGTAATGCAGGAAAAAATATACTGTATTCCGGTAAATATTTGAGAGATATAGTGAATAAAATAATCTATCTTAATAGAAAAACATCTCTTGCTTCTACATTTTTAAAAACAAACAATACACATGTAAACAATAAAATCATTTATTTTTTATCTAAAACTTTTTACTGCGTCCTTAGGATCAGTTGCATGCATTCATATAAATATATATATAACATATACTTATACAAATTTAATAATCTTAGAAATATTTTTCATCACTTTTTAAATTTTATTTTTTAATTTTTTTAATCTACTTTAAATAAATATTTAATTTTTCGATCTTTTCAAAACACACAAGCAATTTAATTTCTAACATAAGATTCTAATTTCAAAATCTGGTCGATTCTCTTGAATGTTACTTCAGATATTGGACTTCGTTAAGATTTCTTCTGTCACGTACACACGTCTCAAGTGCATATTTATAAAAATTGAAAAATATACCTACGATTTTTTTTACTTATATGATTTAAATTATTTGTTATTATTCGATTATGTTTTTACATTACCATGATATTAATTTTGTAAAATTTGAATAACTCCTTAAAAATCCAATAGATGGCGCGTGAATGATTTTTTGAAACGTTGACGTTTCTAAGAAGCATTTTTTTTTTTTACTATTTAGATTTTTATCAACTTCTTCGAAAACTTAACTATGTTATTATCATTATTATTATTATTTCACCTTTTTAACTTACGAATATTTGTGTTATATTGTAAAAATAAATCGGTAAGGTTTATTTTATACTTATTAACCTTGGAATAAGAGGGTGATGCCGTATAAAAATTAGGGAATAAAAATAACCGGTTTAGTTCGGATATTCTCCATTGTGAGGCGCTATCATTGCAAATTCTTGTAACCCATTGCACGTGCGAAGTGCGTGACGACTGTGGATGACTCACACCCTTACAATAATCCTAAAAGTTTCCTGTTATGCGTTTAATGATTCGTTTTACGAAAGTTTTCGTGATCTTATTAATTCATTACGATTCAACACAAGCGTAATACTTAGGATCGGTTTACTCGGACCGAAATATAGCGAAATTCCAAATTTTAATTATTTTCTCGTTGTACATATTTACTCTCTAACCTTAAAAATACGCATGAATACCTTTCCTGATTCAACCTGTTTCACCAACGGGTCGTTGACATACCTTGACGTCACTATTACATTTTATAATCACGTGAATGAGTTCGTGAAGATTAAAGAAAGCAGACGGAATGACCTTGTTTCGATTTATGAAAATTTCGTGACACGAAAATTACATCTTTGCAAAATGAATAAATAAAGCAAAATTAATTAATTAAATTATTCGTTTGCGTTTTATTATGATGAACACGTTTACAAGAAAGTAAATAAATCACGTTTCTGAATATTTATCATATATAACTCATTTGGATTCTGTAATTTTAAGAATATGCGACAATTTCTATTTTTCGACTTCCTTCCTTTCTTTCAAAGGAAGTTAGAAAGAAACTAATACAAACTGTATTAGTTTCGTTCTATGAAACATTATTAATTAATTTTAATAATGTTTCATAGAACGAATCAGAATAAATAAATTTAGCGTAGACCTACTTAATAAATTAAAACATTCATTACTATTACGCTACAACTGACGATATTTATCACACAATTAAATAAATAATAACTGTTTTCTAATTATTTTTTAGTTTAATTATATAAGAATTAGTTCAGAAGCAAGATTAATTTATTAAATTTTTATGCAATAACTTAATTATTTGTATATATTTCAAGCAGTATAGTTATTTTATGACATTATCTATTGATATATATAGTGATATTTTGTAATTTATAACATAATAAGCTTTTATAATATTTCAATATTCATCATTTTTAAGGGAACAAGCTTTGATGACCGATCATCAAAGCTTGTTCAATATCATCATCAATATGAATATAATGTTTATATTCTGAAAGAAAGAAAAAATTCGTAATCTTACACCTTAAAACTTTAAATATATTAATTTTATACGTGTGGATGCACAACACGAATTTCGACAATTTATTTTTCACAATTATTAACGTATTTTGATGGACAAATGAGATAAATAGTGGGATGTAAATGGTTATAATTATTTGCTTACCGTTTTTTAGAAGGTAAGAAAAAAAATATTACTGCAGGCCTATTTACTTTCGAATTTAAACAGTAAAATCGACTTTTTTTTTCTTTTTCTTCTTTCTTTCTCTTTTCGATTTTTAATTTTCGTTCAAAGAATCGTTTTAGCTGAAAAAGTTTTCGGAAATTTCCTTTTATAGCCGGGATGACGTAACGCTTCAGCAATCACGATTCTTATACACCCTAAAGACAAAAAAATTTTTTTGCATCGTTACACTTTTTTTTACCGAAGGCACAACCTTTAAACTACTCCTTTCTTTCCCCGTCGTCGAGCGTATATTAAAACTGTAGTTGACATTGTAAAATTTTAAAAAATTCTACATTATTGGTTTAAACAGTGTTTTTAAAATGAAATTTCAATTAATGTTTTTCTTTTCTTTCGACGAAATCCCGAAGTTGATTATATGTTCTCTGTGCAATACAATGGAACAAAAAAGTTTTTCATTGTTGATTCATAATCAATTTGAAACAAGTCTGGTCATTAGTAAAGGATGGAAAATAAAAATGGTTACAGACAATAGGACGATAAGAATAAATGAGAAATATCGAAATTGTTCTTAATGGTAGTCAATTATAAAATATCAGAAAAGTGCCGTTTTGAATGTTTCTTGTTGTTGAACAAACAAAACCGCATTCCTAAGGAGAAAAATAAAGGAAATGGTCAAAAAAAATTAATTTTGTTTTTCGGTTAACAAAAAGCAACTGTTATAAAATTTTCGAATAGTGAAGAAAATGAAAACTGAAAGAATAAAATCGATTTTTCTTCTTTTTATCAAGTAAGAAATTGTCAACGATATAGCTACCTTTCCAAAGTTTGTCAACAACAGGTAAAGTTAATGCTCCTTCACCATTTTATATCCTATCTCTTCACTATATTGATTTGTTGCACTATCTTTATTTTTTTTTTCCGATCTTTTAAACGTTGGGTATGACTTTTTCAGGTGTAACGTTCAGAAACGAATAGTTTCAAATGAATTATTTGTTAGATTATTTCGTTCAGAAATTAATTTTTTAAGTATACAATATTTAATAAATATTAAGGTAATAAAATTAAAAGAGAGAAATGATGTTTGCGAATCGCTGACGTTGCTCTTCACGCTCTGAAAAATTTTAATATACTGTTATACTAAATTATTTCATCGTAATAATTAAAAACGTGTTTTGTTATTCTTTGATAGCAATCAAACGTATGACAAATTTTATGATTTAGATGAAAATAGATAAGTTCACTAATAAACAATGACAAAATAAATGTAATTAATGTGAAACGATAATATAAAATTTCAGCTTTAATTCAATTAATTAATTTAGAACAAGAATTTTCGAAATTTAAAGTTATAAACAAATTTTAATGTCTATAATATATTTATGTTTTAAAAATTTGTGATTTCTTGATAAATAAATTAAAAAATTGATATTATTATTATTGATTACTGTTATAAAAAAAAAATTATTGTTTACCTCTAAATTTTTAAATTCAGAAATTACATTTATGAATAAAATAAAATATGGATTACATGCAGAGATTTCTGCTTTGAATCTAGATAAAAGAAAAAGAATAATAATAAAAAAAAACTGGAAGACTTAGAAATATTTCTGAGAGGATACTTTAAACTGCAATAATTTATTTATTTATTCAACTTATTTTGAGTGATATAATCGATCAAAGCAATTGTATGGATTAAATATTTTTTCACAAATGTAACATGCTACAGCTAAAAAAAAAAAAAAAAGAATTCGCTAATAATGAGCAATGCTCAATTTGATTCATAAAAAGGCAATCATTAAAATATATCTGAAGCTCAAAACTAAATTAAAATCTGTTTCCATTAACTAAAGTAAAAAACATAGCTTTAATGATATCACAACCATCATTAACACTGAGGAAATTTTGAATAAATTAATATCATAAAAATTATTCTGAAATAAATTGTAAAATTTATGAAGTATCTACTAAAAAATCAATAATTACATTATAGCTATAATTATATATACTAATTACAAAAACTTATTTTAAAAATAATAATACTATGTGTATTGATATCTGCATGCAAAGTATTGAATAATACAGATGCATACATTTCTCGGTATACAATATATGATAAACTGTTATATTATTCAATGAAAAATATTAAAACATTTTAACATGTACAATTCGATAATGTGACTGTTAACGTACAATCTTATTAAAGAACAATTTAAGTTTATACATAAATATACAAAATTAAACTTCTCAACAGTTCAAGTCGTTATACATATTAAAGTAACAAACTGCTATTTTATCGTGTTATATCTCCGTGATCATCAGTAATAATTAAACTATATTTCTGTAAGAGTTTATCGTATGCACGCTTATTATTGCTGTTACATATTAATTATTCATTCGAATCTAGTTAATTCTTTGAATTTTTATTAGTTAAACATGTTTTCCTGTTCTTTTAATAGTGTATGTTTTTATATTTTTGTTTATTGTGTCTACTGTATTTATGTTAAATAATAATAATAAAAGTTAAAAAATGAATGATTAATTAATTTCAATCCATTAATAAGAAAAATATTTAAAATTTATTTACTTTAATTAATTTTTATCTGTTATATTAACTCTAAAAGTATATACGAAAAATATATTTTTAAGTAATTATCTTTTGCTTTAAATTTTTCTGTATTTATTTTTAACCAATTTTGATTTATTTTAAAAATAACTACAACAAAATTTTAAATCATAAATCATTGGTGTACTTGTTGTTTCGAAAGTCCTTGACTGAAATCCTACGGGTCAAAATTCCATAAAATATCATATCAATTCAGCTGATGCAGCTGATTTAATATGATATTCCAAGAAGCGATGTGAATAAGGTGTTAAGTTTCATAAAAATATATTTTTCAGCTTAAAAATTTATACCAGAAAGTAGATACATTAACGCTATTAAAGCGTTCATATCAAAATATCGTAAAGATGTCATTATTTTAAACGTATTGAGAGAGATAAATACGTAGATAAAAGTTTAAAATATATAGTCATACTTTAGTTATTTATAGCATCGTTTTTTTAAAAAATAAAATAAAAAATAAATAGGTGTTAAAGTTATTAATCTGGATTTTTAAGGTTAATATAATGAAAATTTCAACATGTTAATAAATTTTATTTAATTACTTTATTATCTATATTTATTAAAATCTAAGCATTAAAAGTCAATAATTAAATTTATTCCAACGCAATTATAGTATAATAAAATTCACTCGAAATTATTTATTAAATTGTATTAAACGAAACAAATCTTAAGTCCGTACAATTTTCTCTTTATAGAAAAGAGAGAGAAGGAAAAAAAAGAGAAAAACTGTGCTAACTATATTTAGATGCTAGATATATTTTCTTCCAAATTCCCCACAGACGTTGACACATCACTTCTTAGATGTCTAGCCAGTTAGTGGCTACATATAACAAGGACTATCGCTGATGATCCGAGCCAATCAATGAACCATATAACTAGTAGAAGCTACTATACTGAATTATCAAAGGAAAAAAAAAAGGACAAAAAAGTTATGACCAATCACAGTATTGATGTCACGGCATTCATTTTTTTTTATTTCATAAAATGACAGAGTACAACTATAATTGGATTTTTATATATGTTTGATTAGAAGCGCTGTTTATGAAAGTAAAATCATTACAATTACAAGAAATTTTTTTGTTGTTTTTCTTTCTTTTTTTGAGACAGTCAATGGGGAAATAAAGTGCAATACATCAGAAACTGTCAACTACAAAGATCCTCCATGTGTCTAGAACTAAAACTAGTCAGAAAGTTTTTGACTTTATCAGAAAAAAACATATTTTTTTATACAGTATAACATCCATTTTGATATACGTATGAACTGTACCATCTGTAGTTATATTTTATTTGCGGATTTTTACGAAGAAATACATATTTTATTTTTTCAAGATAAAAAAAATAATATAAAAATAACCGGAAGATTTTATAAACGAGTTTTCAAATACACATTTTTAAAAAAATAAATCAAGAAATTTCTTTCAATCACATAACCTTAGTAGCACAATTATTTTTTAATAACAAATCTGTTTACAAATTTTTATTTTTAACCTTACTGAAATGCTATTAATTAATATGTAATTATACCACCAACATATGATAATGATATTTCGATAAGATTGTAATAAAATGTATTATTTTGCATACACAGGAAAAAAAGAAACGAAGCGTGATAATCATGATAACAATGCATAAACATGCACCTTATCAGAAAGCATTCTTATTAAATTTATAGTAAAAAGTCAGCAAAAGAAAAATATATAGTCATATAAACTAAGCAATTGCTATCTTGATAAATGCTGGTTGCAGATTATAAGATAAATCATCCTACACACTTATAAACCCTTCAGGAATATGAGGAACACGAGTCTTCAGGAAGTTGTCCCAGACAAGGTCGGAGAACGAAAAACGAGGTCGACGTGTCAAAAAGATCGTAAACATTTTGTAACCAACGCCATTGCCCCAGTCACCTCGTCGCCAACTGTAGATATTAAGAGAAGAAGAACATCTTAACTTCGACATATCTAAAAAGTCGAAATTGCTATTGAACAAACACTTTACGTAATACATACCTATAAATTTTATTTTTATGTTTTAATAATAGTTCTTTCAAATATCGTATTTTAGGTTATATTTTTAAAATACGTCTTTTTTTTTTTTTTTTTTTTTCCTTCTTTTCCCTTCTGCTATTCAAGGAATTTAACAAATCCATAAATAAAAATTTAGGTCATATAAATAAATCAACTTATGCAAATTTTTATATATATATGTATTATTTTCCGCTTGTTTTATTACCTATTACGTAAAAATACGTCATGACGTAATAATATAAATTGTAACAACGAATAAATTGCAAGTGTAAATGACTAAAATTTTGTATTATTACGTATAAACAATATTTTCGTAAGAGCACCAATTGCCGAAAGATGTTTTTCGTCTTCCATTTGTAAAATTTACAATAAATGAACTACATTTTTCATTCGTGGTAATAGCATTGGTAAACTCAGTGGAAAAAATTTTTTTTTAAATAGATAATATCTGAATTTCTTTTGTTTTAGTGAAGTTTACAATAACAGAAAGAAAATTTCAATTGTAAATATGATTGATTTACATTATCATTTTTAATAACCATTTTTAGTAATTCAGTTTTTTTTTTTTATATTATAGTTTTAAAGCTTTTGAAACTTTGTCAATATTACTTTTTCATTTGGCCATTTATGAAGCACAGCTTACGATGAAAAGGGGGAAAAAAAAAGGTAGAGGAGAGAGGAAAAATTCAAGTAGGATGTCTATTAATAACAGTTACACGAATGAAGCTTAGTTGGAACATTGGGTGCTTTTAAAATTTTTCAATTTTCTTTTCTGTCCATGAATATTTTATGGAAAAATCTTCTAGCAATGAAATCCCTTTCGATAGAGTCTCTTGAAGAAATCTCTCTTAAAAATACCTAAATCTGAAAAATAAAGCTGAAAGGTTTTATCCTAACTAAGAATGTTTAAGTAAAGAGAAAATTTTTTTGCCTGTTACTAAATATATTCAGATTTAAGCTTTTAATTAAAAAAATAGCGCACTTTTTTTCTGTGGTAATAAAAATATGAAAATCGATAAAATTTATCAAAAACAAGCGAACGGAGATTTTTGAAGTGTACCTATATATGCATATAGAGTATATATCAAAGAATAAACTTAATTACCTCGCTAATTAGTTCCAAACTATAATTTCGATGTTGGAAATTCTTTTCTTTCTTTACTGGAAACGATATCTATAGCATTCAGCAAAAAGTATCCATGACATATGACATTCTTCAATTCCCCCTGGCTACTAGAAACTCGGTTATCTTATATTAATGAAACGTCTCCAAGAAAGATCGAACGTTAAAATGTGATAAATAGTCATCAAAAAAAAAGTTCTCAAAGCAAGAAAACAGAGAATAAAAAAAAATATGCGTTTAGTTTATTTTTATCCAAAGAATTAAATAAATTAATAGTCTTCTAATGATTTTAAAGTAATGCTCGTCATAACCTTGTTTTTAAATTTTATCATTCTCGTGAAGTCGTAAAGTAAAAAGTTTTACATGTATTTTCCTTGAATATAATAAGGATTTTATAAATAATAAATATAATATTTACTATTTTAAATAAATTATAAATGCTTGTTATTTTAATCTCGAATTTTTTAAAGTAAAAAAATATGATATTTAATATTTATTTAATTTGTTAAACGTTTAAACATACGGTAGTAAATATGTATTTGTAACGCATACTGCAGGCTGATTAAAATGAATAAAACTCTATACACACCCGACAGAACAATTTTAATAAATTTTAATTCTTCGAATGTTTATATGATTTATTATAATTAATAGAATTAAACACGCTTCTTTAATTATTTACACTCTAACTGATTGCTTATCGTACAAATAAATGCATATCGTTGCATTATGCATTCATTCTTATACTGCTATACGTTATGCTATTTAGTAATATATTCTGTTTTAGTTATTCATTAAAGTTACGGATTATTCTTTATTTATATAATGCATTTTCTATTTCCGTCCTACAGATTTAAATTAAAAAGAAACATTGTTTCTTAGCTTAAGGTGTATCCTGCATGCAATAATAATCAGTACAGATTTTTGTGACATGCTTGGCCTGAGGCTCCTTTCTCTCTATCCCATTTTTATTCTAAACAAGAATTTCTATTTCGATTCTGTTAAGAAAAATATATATAATGTGTACGGTTCTCTGAACATTCGTCACAGAAAAATGTCAAATATATATATAAGCTTATATATATATTATATTTATTCAAACTGAATGAATTCATTAATATGAATTAACTTATAAACAAAATTTGTCACATTTGCGTACGATATAATTATTCGATGGAAATAATGAATAAATTAACATATTGATGAAAATATTATCTTTTGATATATTTTAGTTCAGAGAAAAATTGCATTAATTCTAAATTTATTTAGTTCAGAGAAATTAATTGCATTAATTTTGTTACCATTCTATAACAATGAAACACAGCAATAATTTTTTATTTTTATTGTTTTTTTTTGCATCGATGCAAAGATTATCGCAACTTTAATCGCGTGAAATATTTTATCGTTTCAGTTTAATTTTTTATTAAAAATGCACGAAATTTTCTAATTACCGAAATCAGATTTATCACGTAAGGGAATTGGAAAAAAAAGACGTAAATTATTGTTAATAATCTCTTTAAATTAACTTAATCATTAATTTTCAGTGTTGTCAGCAATGCGATAACGAGAAATGAAAAATTATCTTTTTGAAATGCGAATGATGCTTATCATAAATTCATATTTTTAATTATTGTTCTATGTCTTTCCTATTATCTGGAATGAACGTTTTACGCTGAACAGTATTGTTAAAATAATAGCAAATTTTTATTAACTGTAATTTAGTTGCAAACATTCTAATAATGTTTACAGATTTGCTTCTGGATAGTGTTTAATGTCAAATATTGCATTAACTTTATCTGTACATAACTTAAGTACGTGTATATATAGATATATATATCATAAAACATATAATGTGCAGCTGTTGAATATCCTTCACTGAAATAATTAAATCTGACTACTACAAAATAAACAGAGAATTTTATTAATTACATCAGATTTTTTTATTATATTAATTTTTACCAAATTCTCTCCTATTGTTGCTTCGTATATCGGAAGACAAACAGAATATTAATGCATCTAATTAATCATTATACTTTGGGTGAGATTATATATATTTAATAGCTTCTTAACTTAGAGATATTCTTAATTTAACTCAATTCAACCGTAAAATTAATCGAAGTTATTGTTAAGAGTCGATTCTATATTAACGTTAATTCTTCCTTATAGAAAAGCCATGCTTAAACTGACAAGAAAATACGATTAAATCCTCTTCAGAAGTCGGCATTCGGTTAACGTAATTTATAACCATTAAAAGATAATTGCATTTTCATTCAATCTCAGTATTAATAGTTCATTTAGCTATTTATACTTATGCTCTTTATACTTTTTTTTTGCCTTAAAATATTTTTTTAATCTATATAATGTGATAGACGATGTTCTCATTATTTTTATGCAGTGCATTATGACTCTTATCTAGATTTTATACGACTTATCCTCCAATAATAGAGTTAGGAGAATAAATTGCATTTTATTTTCTTGCATTTTCTTTACATTAGATTTTTCTTATTCGTTGTATTTTTGTATCAATCAGAGTTAGGCCGATATTACTGTGCATTCGTTCTTATGAATCTGTGGGAAAATATCATTCAAGGGAGGAAAAAAAAATGTTGACTGATGAGAAACGAAGAAACAATGCGAAGTGCACTACTATTAGGATGCAAACTTTAAGTTGCCTGTATAAACAAGATAAATGATGCAATTTTTTTTGCTTTCTTTAAATTTTGAAGAAAGTAATTTCCGACTGAATTTAAACAATTTGTTTTTTTGTAAGGCCTATATATTTTTATGCTAAATAGCGAAGTTAGAGATCAATCGGAAATGTGCAAAATAATGAGATCGTTGACTCTAAGCACTTTATGCGATTTTGTTTAAAATTTAAATAAACTGTCTTTAAATATCAAATAAAAAATATAGAAAAATTTTTTAATATTTTAACTAACCAAAAATTTATAAAATTAAATTTTATATACTCAAATTTACATTTAATATATATATAAGATATATTTTTTCTTATTACTCTTGAGAATGTCTGTTAAAATAGCAAGATAACTTTTCACTTCATTTAAACTTTTATTTTTTTTAAACCTCGATTAAAAGCGAGTTTATAATATTGTTCAAATTTTTCATAAAAATAATAACAACGATAAAAAAAATTACTATTCTACAAACGATTTGAAGCAAGAGTCAAATAACAAGAATATTTATTCCAATATGCGAATTTTCGTATTTTTAAACTGCCTTTGCCCAAGTGAATAATTTTGATATTCACTTCTTTACAGTTCTTAAGCTTCTATCGATTTTTTGATGCCTCGTTAGTTCGGTCTTATCGATTTTATGAAGGAAATTACTTGTAGATACTCTTTATAGCCATTCTCATACATCTGATAGTATCGGTTATAATCCTACATCAATAACTGAGTTAGTGGGTTTTCCAAAGATTTTTGAATCATTTTATTATCTTAGATTATACGGCGAATGTGCAAAGTATTATCAACACGATTTAATAAAGTAAATTTTACGAAAAATATAAATTAAGAAGAGAATTAAATGAAAATTTTAAATTTCGGAAATTTGTTAAAACTTGAGTATAGTCAAACAAATCGCTATTAATCCTCGTAAAAATTTTATCGATTCGACTGAAACTACAACTAATTGAATTGATTCCACAATTGAATTCAGAAAGGCGATTAAAATGTCAACATATTCTAAAATTATACTGTACAGTATTCTAACAATCGACTTCTCCATTATCTATTTTCCTACGTTTTCGAACATTATACTAATTAAAACTATTCACTTCGTCAATTATTGAGCTCTTTCTATTCATATTTTAACAATAACGTCGAGAATGGCTTATTTGTTATATCTAATTGAGTTTATTTTGAAACTAAAATAAACTTCTAATTTTTTTAGATTATAATCGATCACCATTAAATTTTAAATCGCAGATGCAATTTCAAGCATCAAAACAAATTAGTTACATTTATTTTAAAAGAACAACTTCGAACAGTAATAATTTAAAGAAGAAAAGCAAAATTGTTTAACTTAACTATTTAAAAACAAACTGAAGCCTTTATCCATACAGTTATTAACAAAAATGATCAAAAATTTGGTACTAGAAGCAAACTTAGAATTGCTGGTTCTTTTGTTCATCTCACTGCTGCTAGCTTCATTCTTCATCCTGATACTCTGATACAATTAAATATTCATAAATTTTATTAGTGCATCTTGCATTAAAATAGCTTGTCAAACTGTCTGCAGACTGATTAGTTTTGCTGACAGAATACAATCGACCACCTGTAACTTGAAACTATTTTATGAAAATTATAAAATAGTCTCAATTTAATCAGATAAAATATCTCGTATAGGTGAAGAACATATTGTTTCAATCGCTCTTTCAACATAAAATGTTCATTTTATGTTGAAAGAGCGATTGAAACAATATATTGTCCATCTATATATTTTATCTCATTAGCAATTTAGGGTAAATTTTTATTTGCTACATCATAAATTAAGATCTTTGCCGCTGTATCTGTCTAATAATAATGTTGGACTTTGATTACATTGCATTATAATGCAACACAGTGGATTTTTCTAATATATATAGAAACTCGAACTAGAAATAAAGAAAAATTTAAGATGATGAATTCTCGACTTTCCTGTTTTCTTTCTAACTTATATATAGTAAGAGTTTTATAATTTATACATCTGTGTGGATCATCATGTCGCCTTAAATTGCAATATTTCCTTATCTGCACATTCTACATATCATCAGTGGATTTATAATAACTGCCATTAATGCAAATGAATTTTGCTACTTAGATCTTAAGCAGACCGTGTTAGATTATTCACTGCTCACTGCTATTTGAATCTTGCATCAATTAACTGTTTCTAAATTAATTTGCGTATTTTAAATTTATCAATATAATTCCTAATATCTCTTCATGAAAAATAAAAAAATAGTTTTCTGATAGATTGTTCTTTGGACGGAAAGAAGTTATATAAAGTTTAGCATTATATTTTTAAAGTTTTGACTTCAATCGATTGAATTAACGATAATAGACAGTCTTATTTTAGAAACAAGACTAAATAAATGTAAAAATTAAATTTATTTCTTAATTTTCCATACATTTTATTGATTTAAACTAATGCATATTTTATTTTTAATGATATATATGTACAATTTCTTTTTATATATGTATAATTTATAAAATCGTCATGGTAGAATTCATGAATAATGCTACTTCTATATTTGGATCGTTAAGAAGTTCTGAAAGCAGCAGAGTTCTGTCATATTTGTTTTAGGGTGGTAATCCACACACAGAGAAAGCTGACAGGAAGAATCTATTGCTTGTGTAAACAACTAAAAACACAAGAACTAGCTTTACTTGATTCTGTCCTGGAATGCTTCCTGCATTCTCAAAATAAATTTGTATCTTGACAACTATGATTACTAATAATTACTGGTTTGTTATGAATTATGTTTACTTGCATTGATAAAATTTTATTGTCAAGAAGAAATTTAAATTTTATTTAAAAATATCGATGTCTGTCGTTAATAATTAAGAATATAATTATAAAGACAGGTCTGAATAGAGAGACAGAAGAATAAACGATATTTTCAGAAATATTTTGTTTCTTTTTTTCTTCCTTTTAATTTTTTCTTTTTAATTTTTAAATGTATTTATTTACTTTTACGATAATTTAATGATCAGTTAAGATAATTGCGATAATTAAACTTGTAAAAATTCTAATTTAATAACCGAACATTAATGATTAGCATAATATTTACGTAACTACTTAATAACTGATCTTATCATGTAGTATTAAATAGCATTTAAAAAATTGCTTTAAAATAGCGAATTTTCTGGCTAATTATTTATGAATAACCAACTGTTGTAAAGAATAAATTCTACATTTGATAACTGAACAGTAAAATTCAATGTAATATTTATGTAACTACTCAATAACTGAGCTTGCTTCTGCTCTTACAAAACCGATCCTATCGCTTTATATAAAATATTAAAAAAATAATAAGTTTCAAAATAATAAATCATGCTACTAAGTATTCACCAAAAAATATCTGAACTCAACCTATTATCGGTTAATACAGTAGTAATTATTTCATTTATAAGACATTAGTGACCCATTTCTCATTAGGAGGTAAAGATAATTGATCATAAGTTTCTATTATTAGACGACAATTGACAATTTCTCACATCAGATAAGAATTTTCTTTTTCTCGTTATCACAAGATATAAAAACTTAATCATAAACTTTTGCTTTCAGATAATGATAATTGCTTTCATGCATCTGATGATAAAAGTTTCTGTTTTTTTTTTTATTTTTTCTTTTTTTAATACTCGGTTAGCAAACTATGTTTCGGCATAGACACAATACACCGTATTATTTGTGCTCATTATCGTTTCCTGTGTTAAACAAATATTTTTATATACAAACTGGCAGGATGTGCTGTCCCAGTTTTGTCTGTAACAATTTAAAGAATCCACTCATTGTCCTAGTAAAAATGAACTGTGCCGAAAAGTATAAAATGATAATGAACTCGTTATCACTTTTATTATTTTATTTTCACTTTTTGCATACAAGAATTATTTTTTTAAATATTTTATTTTAGTAGTTATTTAAATCATCAAATTTGATCACATTTTATATTCATATAAATGAAAGATCATTTAATTCCTTTTTTGTTTTTATGAAAGACGTTATCGAAAATTGCAATCTTTGATGCTTCCCTTCGAGTGAATTTTTCTTTCTTTTTTCCTGCTTAGTGTTAACATTAAACCCATAAAAAAGTTGAAATCTACTCTGATTCAGAAAAAATTATCTCTGAATGCAAAGTTAATTTTGCATTCAAATGCTTTCAGTCCTCTCCAAAGGAAGAAAAGTAATGTACATTCGATTAAGATTTACTATCAACTTAGAAAAGACAGATATCTATTGAACGTTATATATATACAGTATATATATATATATTTGAAGTCCACTGGGAGTAGTGGAAATCACAGTGCGGGTTCTTTTTCTTTTATAGTTTGAAAGTCAAATAAAAAATTCTAACCAGGAAACTGATCACGACTTGTTAAGATCGTCACCATATTCTTGGTAAAATTTCGTGCAACTCGATGTCTAGCTACTGCAATATTTATCGACAGATCACTTACCAAATTCTTCGTCTCTACATGTTCTATCTTTAAATCTATGAAGTGCTTCGAGGAATGAAGCACTACCAAGTGACTAAATGCAGTCAAATATTAAAGAAATATATATATTCTGCTTCTTTATATTTGTATATAAACTATCAATAATTTCTCATCAATTTTAATGCCTTGGGATATCAGAGGCAATTAAAATATGAGAAATATTCTCGGCGTGTTCGCGGACTCATTAATAATTTAGTTAATTAAAATATATACATGTATATATTTTGTGATTTGTTAAATTAATTCATTAAAATTTTAAAACAAAGCAGATTTTTTCCCGCATTTTAATAACGATTTGCTTCTAGTCTATTAATGAAGAATTATTCTCTTAAAACATTATTAATTAAAATTCATCTTCATACTTCATTTTAATTATGATAACTTATTTCAATTAATTTCGACTCGAATTATTATTAATCATCGGTGATAAAATTTGTTATATTACCTATTTTAACAACATAATTAATTATAATTATTTATGCTCGACGATAACAGTAAACAAACTTCTGCTCTTTTTACATTTGGAATTCTAACTTTAATAACACAATTTCTCGACATAGAGTATCATGACCTAAACAATGTCCTTTAGGAAACAGCATCTTGTTGTAATCGGATAACACCAAAGAGATTTAAAGGAACTTCATCCACATCGACAAGTCATCCTACTTACTTCAACGTTAAGCTTAAACTCGGTAACTGTACACCGCAATGGCTATGTAACGGTGAATAATTAAATGGATAATTAATCCACGTATTGTCGATGGTAGCAACATTAGAAAAATTTTTTGAAGAAATTGCGTTTCCAGTAATTTTATTACTGAAAAAAAACGGAAGTAAAGCATAGATTACAATGACACGTTAATTAGCCGAAAGTATGTTATATATCTCATTAGAAAGAAAAAAAAAGAACGAAACAATTCTCGTGTTGTCTTATTACTGCTGTCTTGTTCATTCAATATTTTTGTTATTTAATTTTAAGAAAAAAAAATCTTTAAAATTTTAACGAATATCAAAAAGTTTTTTTTTTCTACTTCAAATAAACAAAATTTTCGTTTGTTTATTATAAAAGCGAAATATGTTTGTTAAATCATAATTAAATTTTAATTCGTGTTTTTTTTTAATTTTATTACTAATCACGATTAAGTGTAAATACATTCTATTCCATTAATTTATTTTCTTTGTAATTAATTAATTTAAATTTTACCAATGCATTTTTTTTAATTGTTAGTCATCATTTTTTGATTTTTAATTAGAAAGAAGCAAGATAATTCCACACATAAAAAATTTTTAATTCGCTTTAAAATTAGTTTTAAATAAGCGCTAACACGTTAAAACTTAAATATAATCCGCTTATAACTCTTAATTAAGAATTTTTAAACTGTCAGGAATTTTTTTTATTATTAAAATAATAAGAAAAAGATTTTTTAAATACGTTTTATACCCTTTTTTTAATATTTAATTGACTTAATTTTAACGATGTTTAAATATTTTTATTAAGTTCACAGTTTCTAATGACGTATTAAAATCCTTTTTATGAATTTTAACTTTATTAAAGTGCAATTTTTATTCCTCGAAAATTTTAAATTATAAGCCATTTATTATTTATTTACGTTTTTCATATAAGTAATAAAATTATCATATAACTTGTCAATTTATCCTGTTTGTAGTAATCGAGTATTCTATTGATATATCATAATCAATTACTTTGATTAAATAATAATAATTTGCTTAATTGTAATAATGTATAATTAATTTTACAAACAATTGAAGTCAAACAGGAATTGCTATAACAAAGTGACAATTGCGATAATGCCATCGAACCGATCCTTTATCCAGTTACTAAATAATTTACTTCGATTTTTTCTTGGCAACTTGAACTATGTTATTTACCTATATGTAACCTTTACCCCTTTTATTAAGTTGAACTTTATTGATGCATTCTTATCCTCTTTGTATAGGTTCATCGTTGGTATTAACCTAAACATGGTTTCAGATGTGCTTATTGCATAAATGGCATTAGTAATTCAACGATTAATTATAATTTTAATGCTTAGATCAATCCAGTAGTAGATAATCGTTATCGACATGGAATTATATCCCTTTATTGTTGATTCAAAGCATATTAATTTATTACACTAATAAAATATTCATATTTAAATTATAAAAGTAATCGCTTGTTAAAAGCATGAATTAATAATCGCTTTATCGATTATTAATTAAAATTCTTGTGTAATTTATAATTATAATAATTCGAAATTAAATTAAATTTAAATCATTTCAATAGGTTTCTATTTGTACCTGTGTTCTGTTATTCTGAATATTATTTACCTTATCAAATAATAATTTTCAATATTTGTCATAGAATATGAATCATTTGTTTGTTAAAAATTTTTAAATATTTAGTTATTAAAGTTGATAAAAGGCCAAAATCTATCATTAGATGGTTGGAACTTATATATATATAAAAAAAAACGTGTTATATTTATATCATCGGATGAGAATAAGATGATTACAGCAATATAAGAGGAAGAGTCAAGAGTTCTTATGAGCTACAAACAGGTATAAACAGGATAAATTGAAAACTAAGGTTGCCATCCCCATGGGACATTAGATTGTTCTCAGAGGTCAACCACGTTTTAAAGGCTTTAAACGAATAAATCGATATTAAAGAAAATCGAAACGTGTAGATTTATGCGATAATGTTATGCTAGCAAATCATTAAGACTATAATTTTCTGCAAAGTTTTACGACGAATAGTATGAGAAATACTTTTCGATGATTAGATACAATATAAAAACTATGCCAGTATAGAATAAGCCACCCCAAGTTACGAAATTTTAAATGAACCAGAAAAGCATAAAAGTTCAGATTAATTAAGAACTTGTCATAAGTTGGATATAAACTGATATATAAAACACTGAAGAATATAGACGATCTGGGAATTATTTCTGAAAAATTTTGAGAAGTAGAATCTAGGAATCGATTCCAGATCTTTTAGATGAAAGTTAGAACTGTTCCACAAGGCTACTTAACTAAAGTGATTGTGAAGCTGTTAAATCTTATAACACTGTTAATTGTTATTAAATTAAAATGAAGTATAATTACAGGCAAATATATTTTTCAGTTTTATTTTAAATTCACTTATCAGCACATCCATTAGATTCGTCATCCTACTTTATACACATGGGACAGATTTATTATAATTTAAATTAAAAGAAATTTATTTAATAGCTTACAACTTTCATTATGCATTTTAAAAAAAATCTATCTTAATTAGTATCTAGCACCTCAAGAAACATTATCAAATCAATTTTTGGAAGATGCTCTGGATTTAAGATTGTGCCACTGCATCTAGAGTCAATGTATCAATTGAAGATTCATATAATATTTAAGTTATCTTGATTTTGTATAACTATACTTTCTCTAGATACTAATTGACAAAATATGCGAACAATATAAGTTATGAAATATATTTCGTGGACTTCTAAGGTTAAAATTTCAAAAATAATATTTCATATAACCATCGTGAAAAAGTTTGCTTGTTTTCTAACAGTAAAAACGGCTTACGAGATCATACATAATGATATGTGTATTCAGTTAATAATTTGAGAATTTATAGTCACAATCAAACAAAATTTAAGTTATATACTCGAGAAGAAATACAAATCTTATTTTAAACTGCCATCATATTTCAAGCTGATAGGCTAAAAATAAAAATCTTCTGGATTTTATTGAGAAATATGTTTCTTCAGGTGCTATTAATTTGAATGAGCATTTGCTTGGAATTATATGCAACTTTTGAATTTTGTAAGCAACTTCTTTAAACTTAGCACATTTAAAAGAACTGAAAATAACTTCAGGCAATCTTTTAGAATTTTTTTTACTATATAGAAAAACACGAAGAAACAAAAATAACAATTTCAGAACATTAAATTAAAAATGTACTACGTATTCAAAACTTGTAATATTACTTGTTGATATTTCTATAAATAATAACCCATAGCATCAATAAATATTCCAAACTCCAATGCCAGCTATTATTTCAGCAATTTTTAATTAACTGATAAATATTTACTAAAATTTTAAACTTTCTTTTCTTAATCTAACTATATATTTATTTAAAATTAATTTTAGCTATGCGAAGAAAAAATTCGCTTGGAAAAAAGTATATTAATCATATTAGCATAAGATGTCACCCATTCTTGACTCTGCTACCAACATGCATTGCCATTCAGACTCAGATCCACACATTCCTTCAAAGCGTTATGGACAAACAGAATCGTCTGCTATTTCAACATGTTGGATTTTAAATATAATTACATGAAACAGCTAGATTAATTTATTAAAATTATATGCTTTAAGTCATTTTCAATTTATTTACTAATAATAAATGTCACAATTCTCATAACTTTATTAATAAAAGCAACAGAAATGTAAACTTTCTTGTGAGACTATAACATGTAAATTCTCTTTTCATTTAGCTATGATTTAATATGTTTAGTAAATTTCTTAGTTTTAATACCCATTGTTAATATCTATCAAACTTACAATCTAGAATATCTACTGGATGCTATCTAAACTATTCAAAAAATTATATTAACTTCAAATTTGATGTTCACACTCAATAAAATCAAGTCTAAAGATATTTTCATGGATTTTAAATTATTTTAAATCTACTGTATTTTATTCATTTTACATATATTTTATGTTGTCAATAAGGATCTCAGATTTTTTGAAAAATTGCAATAAACTCTTTCCAATTTTACTCTAATAAATGCTGAAATTCCTGATAAAAATTGAGTTCTAATGATTCAGATCCTTAACTGTCATCATTAAAATTTAATAATTGTTGATGTGTATGTTTATATAATATATGTATGTACAATATTAATGTACATCGAAAATTTAAAAAAATTTACTTGAGAAGGTGTAGTTTTATGTTTATTTTAATTAAAAAATTAATATCGTTCTTAATATTAAACATGGCATGAGATACAGCGAAGTGTAAAAATTTGAGTAATAACTTCTTCGGTGAACTTTTAAGATGATCTAAGTACTTTCTTAGTTTTATTTGTTGTTCTATCTGTCAAAATATTGACTAGGAGTCATCTGGTGAAATATTTTGAGATAGAAGTGTTTGAAGTGTGGACAAAGGTGACTTTGTTCACAGTAACTCGAGCTG
Source organism: Androctonus mauritanicus (assembly GCA_011317285.2). NCBI lineage: Eukaryota > Metazoa > Arthropoda > Arachnida > Scorpiones > Buthidae > Androctonus > Androctonus mauritanicus. The sequence continues at coordinate 34,656 of WUQG02414795.1, read as the reverse complement.
TGGCTTTTAGAAAGCTGGTCACGCAATTCCGTCACGCAAGCTATATTTTACGTCACGTTCCTATATTGTGCATTATTTTTATATCAATCTTCATTTTGCGAAGAATACGCTAAAGCTGCTGTCATTTTAATGAAAAGCGTGTTTAGAATAATTTTAAAATTTTGTAAAACGCATACAAAATAACTACATAAAGAAACGATAATAAGTTTATGAAGTCATCTTCTGTACTAAATATTTATCCAAAAATTTGTATAATTGTATTGATATTTCGAATTAAATATTTAAAATAATTTTTATTTGTACAAATAATTTAAAAATTCCATATGATTTCGTTTAATAAATAAATTCAAACATCAAATTAATAACTTAAACATAACCAAGAAAAATTTTTCTTTTCCAAACACAAAAGGAATTTTAAAACCACCTTTTATAAGTTCTAGTATTTCGCAGTCAAAATCTATGCAGAATATCTCATTATTTTATAAAAAAGCATAACTCGTCTCTCACAACATTTATATATATTCTAGCAACGTGGATAAAGAATTTCGAATTACAATTTTTGCAAGATTTTTTAATCTTTAAAATAATCAGAAATAAATAAAAATGTTAAAATCAATCAATAATTAAAAAAAAAAAAAATAGTAAGTTTACTCAGAATGAAATAAATGATCATAGTAACTGTTTAAAAGAAAAATGACAGAAGTTGCTATCAAAAGTTCAAAGCTCATTCATAGTGTTAAATTGAAGACTTGTATAGAATTGCAACGAATAAATCGAAGTTCCGAATTTAATATATAAATATTTCTAATTAATAAATAATTTTATACTTACTTTAATTATTTTTATTAATGTAGAGTAATTTTGTTGCTACATTTGTATCAATACAGTACAGTACTTCATAAATTATTCTCAATACATCTTAACTATATTGAAGCAAGACTTGTTTTAATAATTACTCAGAAATCTGACTGCAGTAAGCAATTTTCTCCATAATTTGTATTAAATCAATCTGAGAACTATGAGAAATATATATATATTATTTTCTTAGAATTAACTTATTATTTTCCTCTTTTTGTTATATATGCAGTCTATATTATTTATTTATTTTAATGGCAGTTAATTCAGAATTGTCTGTTCAACAATTCAAATAAGCTTGTCAGATGTGATCGATACATGGATAACAAATTATTTATACTAATAAATAATTTTTCTAATCAAACAATTGTTTGTTTTACACTGAAAAACGATTTTTATCGTTTAAAAAAAATTATTTTTTTAACAATTTCATTAAGCAGAGTTATAAAAAAAGGAAAAAAACAACTTTTTTCTTCAATACTTTCGCGAAAGAAAACATCAAAATTTTTAACACTCAATTTAATATCGTTCCATGTTATTTATTTTTTTTTTATTTTATTGATTTTCATGAATATTTCTGACACAGAGCAAACACGACTAATTTTAAAACAAAAACACGAACGTATTTGTTTACCTTAAAACAGAAAAATTTTATTTAACTTATACATTTTTTTTTAATTTGAAAAAAAAAATTTGCATTGCTGACGTTGTGATTAAAATTTAGAATTGGATGTAGACGCACAGATATCTTCTCTCGTGTCTCTGTAGTATATAAAAGCTTTATACGAACACGAAACTACTTAAATCAGTTTTAATCGCTTTAAGTTACACAGATAATTTGCAGCACCTGCTCTCGTATATAAATCATACCACGTTCTATATAAGTCCAGTTATCGAAGAAGCAATGTTATTTTTTAATATAAATTTATATCAATCAGTCAGAGATATATATATTTGTTATTAGTCTTGATCTATGACATATCAGATTTTTCTCAATGAAAGACTATTGTCGAAAGTTCTTCCATCTTAAGTCGAATTCGACTTGTGTGTGTGTGTGTGTGTGTGTGTGTATGTCTGTTCATCGATTGCGCCATCTGGTGTTACAGTGCAAGCTTTTCTTGTGTTAGATGTGCCGAGAATGACTAATGTAAAAAAACACGTCGAAGTTTAGTAACTTTTCTACCGGAAAATTTCCTCAGTCCTTTTCCTTTTATAAGAACCATGTGGGTGTCCTTGAGTTTTAAAAGTTTGCCTTAACTATTTAAGAAACCGTTTTCTGCGATTTAAAGTTACTTTTAGCTGGTTTTATTGTAGACGTAACTGCTTTATCGAATTCGCTATTTTAGTTTATGCTACGTCTGTCGTCAGCTAGAGATAGAATGCGAACAGTAAAGCAGTTTTGACTGAAAATATCTCGAACTAAGCGAGTAATTTTTGAAGAGAGTTTTGAATGAATTTAACTTTTTAAAATATTCATATAAAAATTATAATTTTTATTAAAATGACCATTAGATTCGGTATATTAAAACCGATAGTTAAAATCCGAAACTTTCATAATTTATAATTAAAAAAAAAAAAAAAGGAATTGATGAAACTTGATATATTAAAGAAGTCAAATGCCATTATGAAAGAATACTTATCGTGATCTGTTTAGACATATTCTTTCATTAAACTTTTATGATTATAAATTTGCTTCTAAGAATATAGAAAGAGCGATTTTTTTATTCTCCTAAAATAACTTTAGAAGATGTAAATGGAACACATTTGTACACATGTCAACATGCCATAAAATCACTTCGACATTTTTCAAACGTTACTATATATATATATATACACGATGTTGCTTTATATAAGAATACCACACTTGTCAAATCAAGATGAGTTTATAATATGCTAGAAGGACTAGAAATTCGATTTTCAAAATTCTGTCTCTTTGTGAAACATAACACCTGCATTTTAGACATGGTTCATATGGATGCTAATGGAATCAGACAGACAGGTTTTAAACAGATGTATGATTACTAACATGTTCTAGATAGTACAAGCAGCGCATTATTCTCCTTATAATTTTAAAAAATTATATGGACAAGCACAGCCAAGAAAATAATTTTTAATAAATATTATGCACTTTCCTGTTTATTATTACTTTGATAATTTTAATGACTTTTCAATTAATGATATATAAAATTTTTAACTCTTTTATTACTTATAACAGATAACTTGTTATTAAAAAATATTTTTTAATTAAAAATCTTGAGTTATGGATATAAAATCCATTAGTTTGTTTAATAATATTTAAAAAATGATATATTTTTTGTTTGTTATTAATCAGGTCTATAAATAGATATAAATTTAGAATAGATCCTATCGATTCTGAGAAGATAGGAAATACTTCTCTTGGTTTTTCTACTCAACAAAAAGTATTTTTAGATGATTTATATCTGATTTTCTTATTTTTTATGACTAGATAACTTGAGTTTGAATAGATAATTCATCGTAAAATCTTTTTTTATTATTATTTTATTATATAAAAGAAGAATGTAACTCTTTCACCCTAGAAAAATAAAATTTTTCTTTATCAATGGTTAGGATCAGGAAACGAATAACACTTTCGATATATTTTCCTTTAGCTTATTATTAACAATAAATACACAATGTGGAATTATATATATATGTATATATTTTTTTTTTCAATAATTTGTGCAATATGTAATTAAACGGAAATAAACTACGTCATTTTTATATAGGATATTCTTTATGAAGAAAAGGAAGGAATTTATATCCTTTTTTTGTATGAGTCATTAGTTCATCCTGATCTAAACATATAGGAATGAATTAACTAATTATAGGAACAGGATTTTCCTGTTATAACACTGAATACTTGGAAAATTTCAAGATAACGACACCTTTCCAACATTTATGGGAAGGTGTTTTATCTTGAAATTTTTTCATTTTAATCGAATTTGACATTTAATTATTTTATTCTAAAGAAAAAATACGTGCAAAATAGCAATCAAAATATTTAAATTATTTCATTCAGTTACCAACGTAGAATAATATTTTTATATAATTAAGAGATTTATAGTATGTTTTTAAAGATAAATTATAAATCTCTTCTCTCTCAATAAATTCTAAGGATTTATTTAGTTTTTTTCTCTCTTTTTATATTACCACAAATAAATTTAAGTCTCTAAAAAAATAAAACTATTGCGAATAAAAAATAAAATAAAAATTTTACTGTTGATTAAAATTGAGTTTAACACCTAACACACACCAGTTGGATAGTTGGAACTAAGCCAGACTGTTTGTTTGATCAAGTCTCAAAGGAAAACTTGAACAAGGAAACTAAGCCATAGACAATCGTTAAGTGGATCTTCTTCACCTTTCTACAAAACTAAATCTGCTTATAATATACATAGATGATTTTTTGAAATGTAACCATAAACATAGTTTCTAAATTTTGCATGTATTATTCATTTTTTTTTTAAAATATCTCCATTAAGAAAATAAATTACTTTCGAATCCTTAAACATCACCGAGGATAATCTTCTAAAAATTTAAATCGAATCAAATCAAACTGAAATCATTTAATCAAAGAGAAAAATATTTTGAATCTATCTAGAGTAAACAAAGTACTTTTTTCAATTAATAAGTAGAGAAACAGAAGATTAACTTTTTCTTAAAATTATCAAATAAATTTAATTAATTAATGTCATAGAGCGGAAAATTTTTTTATCCTCCTATCAAACGTTAAAGATTAAAAGATAATTATAATAAGTATTAAAGTAGACCATCTTTATTTATTATTATTATTTTGTATTTCTATTTATCTTTAACCAAATAAATTTAATATAAAATGCTATACGAGGATCATTAACGCTTTATTTACTGACTAGTTCTACGCCATCTTCTAAATGAGTTTACTTTTAGATGATACATCGTAAACAAAATTTGTACTAATGAAATTCAAATTAATTTTTCGAATTTTGATGATAAAGAAATATTTCAATCTACAAAGAAAAATAGCTTTTATAAGATTTTAAAAGTTTTACGCTATAAATTCGCTATTAATTATGATTACTGTTCTGTGATATTGCAACGATATATATCATGCAACGTTCACCTTATAAATATATGGGGCGTAAAATAATAGGAAAGGAACTTATTTAATTCGGCAAAAATACCTTATCGACGTGACCAACCTGTGACCCATATACAAAGAGTATTTGGTGTTCTCCACATGAAAAGAGCTTATAAGATGCTATATCTATAGCTTAAACACATGCGAATATCGCTGGAAAGACCTTATTCCCGGAATGTCTTACTCTAATGACAATGACCTTTGTGATCAGCCTTTATAACTATGCCCCATTTAAACAGTTTTGAAGACATTAATAACGGAGTTTCTTTAACTGGTAGGTTCTCTCTCTCTCTTTACGCTTGCTATTCTTTTACAAAGGAGCATCTGGATGAACACCTGTTTAAGTCATCAATTATCTATTAATTTTTCTCTTTTCTTTAATTTTTAATATTTTAAATCTGCATTATTAATCATACAAAAAATTAAAAAAAAGCGTAAAATGATTTTGAAAAAGTTACATGGTTAGATTAAAAACACACAAAACATAAACACTCTTTGATGTGCGTAATGCAATTTATAAAAATATTCTTGTAAACAACGGCTCGTAAGTAAAATTAATCGTTTTAACATTATAAAATTTTTCTTTAAAAATAAGTATAAAATAGTTCAAGGATGTTAAATGTTTCGAAATACACTAGCAAAATAATTTTATACGAATGTTTTAAAATAAAAGAATTTTAACTTTTAAAGAATTAAGTTTTGCAGACACAAGCAAGACAGCGAAACCAGTTTTCGGTACACCTAGTTCAAGGTTAACGTAGGCACTCACAATGTATAGAATTAAGGTTATAGAAACAGTATACATCCTGAAAAGTCTTAATTAAAGATGTATTTTTAGTAAATGAAATTGTTAATGAAAGATTTTCTGGCGGATTCTTAGGAAGCGCGCTACAATTCGGGGTGATCAATGAAGTTCAAAGCCCTCTCTCTTGTCGAAATCTAGAAAGACCATGTATACCGGTGCCAGCTAGTCGCCAGTTTTAACCCGACAACTGTTTATTCTTAGGCCTAACATTAGGGTTAGGTTAACTCACCTTTTCGGTAGACAAACACGTGTCGATATATCCAGAGGATTATAACCATTTGCAATATAACTCTGACACATTCCAATCATATACGCACAAGGTAAACACACATAACTGGTGATGGATGGTTAGCAACGTGAAGTGTGAAGTGTTTAGAAGTATATTTGGATGCAAAACAGTTGCACAGTTAATAAAGTCTCCTATCCGTTTGCACACGGTCGTATCAGTCGACACAACTGCTTTAAACAGACTCACCTTCTTCGGTCTGTACTTCCGCTCGTTGCGCCCCTATTTTGTTATGGTTCAATTCGTTACCAGTAGAGGGATGGTTGTTCAGTATGGTGGTGCCATCTTTCGTTGTCTCCTTTAGATAACTACGTCTTCCTCCTTGGCTGTCGCTGATGGTGGATGCTGCAGACCTAGTCGTCGTTCTGTTATGCTTGCGTTTCTGTCCTCATATCTCAGTTTCCATTTATAAAGTAATGGAATTACACACACAAAACTACTATTCTAGAAACATGCTACTAAAACAATGAAGAAATTTGATTATCTCTATAAGACTTTTACCTCTCCTAACAGTGAACAATGTTCAGCTTTGATCATAATTTTATTCCCTTAAACGTGCTTTATTTTCTTGCTTTATTGTCTTTTCTTTCTATAATTTCGGAGTTATATTTTATTCAAGACCTTTAAAATTTTTTTTATTGTATTTTATAGTTATTGTATACATAAATATATAATTTTTATATATTTTAATATAAAAAATAAAATAACATTTTATGTTTTATTTTTTTTTAAATATAAAGGTCTAATTTAAAATAATATTTTATCTAATTTTACAAAGATTATTAAATTTGTTATTTATATTAAAAAAAAATTGAACTCTGCAAATGTTCATATATCAGTAAATTCAATAAACTAATCTATTATTGAACTGCTCAGTTGTTTTAATATTTTCAATTATTTAAAACGAAAACATTTCAAATCAAAATATCCACCCAAAAAAATTTATTTTATAATCAATATAATATTCAATAATCATTATTATTTTTAAACATTAAAAAAAATTTCGCAAGAGCTATGTATAAATTGCAATGTATTTTTTTGTATACTAATAAAAAGATCGTATTAATTTTTCATAGAGACTGCATTTTTTGTATTAAGAAAAAAAATTAAAACTTAATTGTAAGAGTGTTCTCTGTTTACATTTTAATATTTTGATTTTCTGCTTTTGTTAAAAATTAATTTTTTCTGTAATATTTACGTGTTTACTATATTATCTTTACTTATTTTATAAAAACTTCTGAAAAAATTTTCTGTTGTACTGAATTAATTTAATTTTTATTTTACATCTTTCTTAAATTTAATAATAATCATCTTTCATCCATGTATTTATTTGTAATTTTTTTTACAATATATAACATTTATATTTGAGAATTATCATTTAATTCTCATTTTGATTTTATCATCATTAAATTTTTCCAATTCCGATTTTTTTAATTAAATCATTCGTAAGCCTTCTTTTTTTTTGAGTCTTTATAAATTATATTTTTTTACATCAAATTTTAATTAGTTTTCAAATTTTCTTTAGTCTGATAATATTGTTTGACTTGGAAAGTTGAAGAGACAATGTTTTTCTTTCGATAAATACATAAAACTATTTTTTTTATATACTCATATAAAAAACATTTTTTTGATATTACTACATGTTATGATTTTTTTCTTATTTTTAATTTAAAATTTCCCTATTCCTCTTCAATAATTACAACAAACAAAGTGATAGGTAAGCGATACGTCACAAATAAGTGATGCATAACAAAAGTGTCATACGAAAACATTAAGCATTTTATTTTTTTAGCAATTTTTGATGTTAAAATTTTTTACAGATTGAAAATTTTAACTATATTAAATCGTTATTTTAGTATATTAACTAATATATTAAGCTTATATGATTCATTTGAACTGAACATTTAAAAACAGTCTTTAAATATTGTTAACTGTAATAATCATCAGTTTAGGTCAGCTGCTTATCAGGGTTGATAAACATACAAAAAATTATACTTTTTTAGATTAATTTAATAAAGAATATTGATGGCAGTTTTATAACTTTGATAAATTATAAATAATCTCAATGCTGTTTTTCCTTATCCTGGAAACTGATAATATAAGTAATTGGATCAAAGTAAATATATATTTTTATTATTATTATACTTTATATGTGAAAACAACAATAATGCTATTATTTTTAGCATTTCAGGAATATATTTATAAAAAAATAAGGTTGTTGCTATGGTTAATAATGACAAGATATACAAAACATAATAAACACGATAGGCTTATAGAAAATAGAATTGTATGAACTAATCAAATTGATTAGAAAATAATAATATCCTCATGAGAGAAACAAATAATTTATTTATTAATCTATTAAAATAAATATTTATTGAAATATTTCATTTAGTCGCTATATAATATTATAAACATGAAAACGCTATAAAAATTAACAGAAATACAACAAAAAAAATCACTTATACAAAAGGTAATACTAAAAAATTTATATTGACTATACTGTAGTTTGTATTTGAATTTTTATTCAATTATTTTCTCTAACATAATGTATTATGCAATTATTTTCTCTAGCATAATCATACTAATACATCAATAACTGATCTACAATACCTAGTTGTAAATAACACAATTTATATACAAGTATACATATAAGTGAATGCTTGTTTATTTATTTGTCTGTTTTCGTATGCATTCTCACATTCTTTCATTTATAGGCTCATAGGAAATGTTTGAAAAACATTTCCTATGACCTATTGATAATCGAGAATACTTAGATGAAAATCGCCTCCTAGTTGAAACGTTTAGGATCGCTACGAAAATACTTCCAACTTTGTTCGAATTTTTGTGTTGCTGGGATTTTCTATTAACTGTAAAAGTTTAACGTCGAAATTTATTAAGGTTTGGTTTAATAATTCTGTGATGCGTCATGGAATCCCAAACATGACGTCATCAGATATACGAGATCATCATTGGCATAATAATTCTGTGTTTGGTCACAGGATTGTAAAGAGGTCTGATTACTGTCCAATCGATATGTCAACATCGAGACATAAGAATGATGATGTCACAAAAGAGTATTAATTTTTGACATCATATATATGACGTCATACAATGCAAAAGAGTCACAAATAAGTACCAATATATGATATCGCAACGATGTAACAATTACTATGATTATCAGCATAATATATAAGAGAAAATTATGTGCCAGAAAAGCCCATCATCACCGTATAACTTGGCTAATATCGCATAAAATACATTTATTCGGTTTTCAATTTAAAAATATTTTAAGACGAATACAGACATACACCAAATGTGATCATTGATATCAGATTATTTAATATGATGATTTTTCTATTTAAATTGATTATACTGCAAAAGCATAATACAGTATATATAAGATAATATTATAAAGCGGTTGTTAAAATTATTGATCACTGTAGCAAGTTTAAATAATCGTTAATTTTAGCAAAACTTTTGAGTAATCAAAACATGGATAACGATGACTCGAACCGAGTCGAAAATGTTACTAAAATAAATATTCTCGACTGTTATGAGAGCTGCCACTTTTATTTAAACGCGAAGTAGTTCAGAGATCGTTATACTCTTAATAACAATAATAAATCTTATTGAATTTTAAGAAAAGTAAAATTGATCCAAGATGTTACAGATCAGTTCAAATTTATAACTCTTAATTTAATTACACATGTTATATTTCTTCATAATAAATAGCTAAATTGATTGCATATTAATTGAATTAACTTATTCTTTATAATTAATTCTGATATCTCTTGACTTGTAAATCATCAATTTTCGATGACAAAATTCTCTACTGATATTTTTCTTCTTTGTTCTTTGAAATGTCGACATTTATTAATTTATTCCCTATGCTACGTTAAGATTGAGATATTTTATATATTAGCAATATTTTTATTTTTAATTTTTTAATATTATAACAATTAAAAAAACTAAAATATTAGAATAAATTAAAAAATATTTTTGAAGTATTTGTTTGATAACCGTAAAATAAAATTATCATATGATTGTGAGATTAAAATTTTTTAATTTTTTCTTATGCTTTTACGAAGTTCTATATTAATGCAGATCAGTTATAATTAATCAATAATGTAACATCTCAGAATCTTTATTTTTATCACAGAAAAAAGCTATAAAATTCAGCTTTTCTCTTCATAAAAACTTCATAGTACAGCTCTGATAACAAAAAAAAAAAAAAAAAAAAATATGCACAAAATTGATAATTTTACGATTAAAAACAACATTAAATGAATATACTTCGATAGTTATAGTAAATAACGTTTAAGCATTTGTTCGGTGATTATAAATTCTGTTTAATAGTTTAAACTATTTTAGAATATATTATGAATTTATGATGTTTTTATCACTCATTCTTCTTAATAAAAATAAATTAAATAGTACCCAAAAAAAAGTAATATTCGAATATTAACAGTGTCAATGACATAGATCAAGGCATCGAAAAAATAAAAATAAAATGAATTGCTTTTTTAAAAATATTATTTTATTTAACTTTTTCATTTTCTAAGTCATTAAGATGCAATTCATCATTTCAATTGACTTTAATAAAAAAAAATAAAAAAATTTCTCAAGTTTTAATGAAAGAGTTACGCTATCGTTATATTGATGATTTACTTTGTCGGTTGTGTTAGTTGAATTGTTCACGAAAGGTGAAAAGGTTTCTATAAAGCAAACAGTGAGTGTATTGTATTCTAAAAGGTTTTCTAAGGTAATAAATTAACGTGTATATATACATCAAATTTATTTTTCGTTTAGAAATAGAATGAAAATATTCGATCATTAGAAATAAGAGGATTAAATGCGATCTAGAAGTAAATTTTGCTCATTTATTAAAATTATAAATCCGAATTTTTTTTCCTGAACCAATTCAATAACTATTTCCACTAGAGGCAGCTATCTGCTTCGTTATCCTGATGATCAGCAAAACCTCATATAAAACTCTGAAACATAAAAATAAAATAAAATTTACAATTAATTAAATATTCAACTAAATATAGCTTTAAATAATTTATCAGATTTTATTCTTTAAATATGCAAAAATATTGAAAACAAGCCGATTCTCATAAGAAGTTAATTGGAATTTGATTAAAGATTTTAATGAAGTTCATTTAAGAGATTTTTCTGAAGCATATTTTTGGAATTAATATGTAATAATGGAGATATTCTAATTTAATTTAGCTTTCTTTCTGGCAATTTTAATAATGAATAACTCTTTATAATTTTTTCTTTCTTCATTCTAAGCTAGATTAATAATGTTTTTAATTTTTAAATGATTTTCAAGAAATTTTCTCAACTAGACAATTTATTATTAATAATAACTGGAGAAAATTAATTAATAAAACTGCGTTTTAAAGAATTAAAGATATACTGTATATGTTTATAAAAATTGTCGTTTAATCATGGGATAGGAAATATTTTCATCTTGTTGTTAGGAAATTTTCTTTGAAAAATTCTCGACAGATAGCAAGATCGGATTAATTCAATCCTGTCAAGTTAAAAAAAAAATATATTTTAATTCACTTTATAGAAAGTTTTCATCCCTTAAAAATAATATTTATTATTTTCTATTAATATAAAAAGAAATATTTCTTCCGATGAAAATAATAAAGAAAGCTATTTTTATTAAAAATTTCTTTCTGTTTCTTCATAGTTTGGGAAGAAAATTGTTCTTTCTGCTCTTTTTTTCTTTCTCTTTTTGACTGATTCCAGATCACACTCGAGAAAATTAAAATAGCTTTCTTCTAATATCCATTATATCAACTTGAAGTTTCGATCTGTAAAAATTAATCGATCTATAGATTATCACAACTGTGATTAATAACGAAGACGTTTATTAATGTCTCTTCTGCACTGATAAGATATAATAATAAAGTTATGTATAAATTCAATCTACAGTTTTTTCATTATTGGATTTTGTGATAAATTCAAGATGATTAAATAAATTTATCTTCGTATATTTAAATGTTCTTGCTACTTGCAGAAAAATCATTTATTCGCTAGAGATATATAAAGAAATGCAAATAATTAATTTACAAAATGAAATATTATTTTTGTACATTTATTATTTTTGCTTTTGTATTTTTTTTATTATATGTGTGTCTCAAATCTTTACTATAATTAATTATTGTAAATATATAATTCCTATTCATTATCATTTGCAGTACGATAATTAATCCAAAAGTAGAAGTTTGACTTCGTAAATAAATTGGAAATTATTGTATAGACTAAATTTAATTGAATTATCAATTCTTCTGAGGATATTTTTGAATTTTCTCGTTAGAAAGAAAATTTAAAATTCATCTTATTCCTCCGTATAAACAGTTATGTTTTTGAAAAAGCGTAAACAACAAATGCAAAAATATTTTTGTGAAAAAAATCATATAATTCCAGATTGTAAGTTTTATTCACATATACAGTTTTTCCAATGGGAATTTATTAAATAATAACTCTAAATAAATATATATATATTTTAAAGCGCAGATTCAATTCGTATTAAAATTTCATTATTTAATACTTTATGAAACTTTAAAGAAACTGTCTCGACTTAAAAATTAAAACAGGTGAAGAAATGGAATGACACGATGTTTCGTGTAAAAAATGTTGAGAATATTATTTCCTGAACTATCTTCGTCTTACTTTTAAAACAAATGTTTTGCGAAATTTCATTTTAATTCAGCCTCAAATGTATAAATAATAAAATACATTATTTCTAAAGATAATTAAATTTAAATTCAAATAATTATGTAGAAGTGCATTTAAGAACGAAATAGGGATTTTTAACAAATTAGCAAAAATCGATAAATCGATTATGTGACCCTTCTCATTGTTCCGATTTTATGTACCATATTATTATTAGTTTTTGTCAACATCTGTACTTATCCCGAGGGAAGACAGGAGAGAGAATTGATATATCGCCCGGCTCACTTACTTTTCTTTTACCTTCTTTAGGACTTTCCCAAATACAAACATTTTTTATTTTATTAAATCGATAATATTAATCCCATATCGATCACTTTCGATAAGCTTGTTTTCTCTAGCAAGGTCTATCGTCTGACAGATAAATCCTCAAGTCTAATTCATGTATTGTTTTCTGGAAAGGAACCGTAAAATAAAAAGATGTTTTATATTTCCAACAACATAATTTTTTCCTATTTTGATTTATATTATTATAAATGTAAAAAGTTATCAAATTTATCTCATTTCAAATAATATTTAATTATTTATTGATAAATTTCACACATTTTATCATCTTTATATGTCATATGTGTTTAATTATTAGTAACTCTTATCCCTCTTCCTGCCGCCTAAAATTACATACTTCATATCGAATATTTTATTAAAAAAATTAAAAACAGCGTAATAATCCTAACATTCACAACTAAATCTAATAAAAAATTAAATTAATAATTGATAATAAAATCGCAAATATTTTTTAAGTCATTGCTACTCTGGATATAATTCGATTAAATTTAAAAGTTTGATCTAAACTGTTCAACAAATAATTCAATTTATAAAAATTTAACGTTTTGTATAAAACTCTTTACAAAGAAAGAGTGAAATAATGTTTACTAGTCTGAAATATAAAAGCAATCTAAATGCAATAAAGTAGTTTGATATGAATACTTCAATAATCTTAACAAGCATTTCTGGAGAAAAGTAGTCCATATTTTTCGAGCGTATTTTTTTATATTGAATGATTACAGATACCGGATTAAAATATGTCATCAAAATCATCTTATACGATATAATCTCCATATTAAATGTCATTAAAAATCTATCAAATAATTTCATCGTTACTAAAAACAAAATTCAGAATTTTGAATGTCGGCCATTTTTAAAGAGATGAAGATACAAGGTTAATTAATCTTATTTCAAAATCAATTTTGATGGCACGACGCTCATGCTGAATCTCATAAAAGTAGAAATTATTAAGGAGAAACTCGAAGTTTGAATTTCCACCATTTTTAAATTGCTAAAGATAAGTGGATAATTCATTCGTCATTAAGGTCATCTTTAATAATTTGATTTTTCTGATAAATATTGTAAAAAAACCAAATAATTAATTCGAAATATATTAAAAGAGTATCCCAGAAGTTTGAATGTATCATTTTTAAATAATTGGAGCTAGAGTATTAAATAATGTGATGTTAAGGTAACCATTAATAGTAAAACATAAATACCGAATTTCGCAAAAATCTGCTAGATAGCTCAAAAGTTATTAGTGGAAAATACACAGTTAGATGACGAATCGATAAAGCATCATGGCGATTTTATAAACCTCTCTTTCCTTCGGAAAGTAGACTAAATATGATTAAATATTCATTCGAATAATATTTGTTAATCTGAACCAATTAAAACAATTTTTATAATATAAATATATTTTATATATAATACAGAAAATTCTATCAAATCAAGAAATTTTCCAATGAACTCTTAACAACGTATTAATATAATTTTAACTTTTTGTTTATATTCTTTTGTAACTAAATTTTAAAATTGATGTACAGTACTTCCTATTCCTTTATCCTATTGTTTTGTCAGCTGCTTCAGTTGTATTATATTATTTTATCATCATTCTTCGTAAATACGGGTTTTTTGTATTTATTATTTTAATAAAGTTTTAATAATAATAATAATATAATATATTTAAGAAAGATTTACTGAATTACATAATTATATTATTATCGCTTATATATATATATTTCTTTATTATTTTATTATATTTATTATAATTATATAGTATATATTTATATTAATTATATACAATATATATGAATTATAAAATTAATAAATGATAATAAATTTAAAGAATCATAAGAAGCAAAAATAAATATGATTTTTTTTACATCTTGTAATTTTATTTAAGAAGCGAAAAAAATTATTTATAGACCTCTATGCTTATATACCTGTACATTTGTAATATATGCACATCATAAAATATTATTGAGAATATTATATACTAATTATATAATTATATCAGCTGTCAAATGTGTAATATATTCTGTATACGACATGATATTGATAACGTTTATCATAATAATGCAGATTAAATAAGGTAACAAAATAGGTTAATATTATGATACTTCCTTCATTATTTTCATTTTATGTAAAAAAAACAAAAACAGGTCGATGTTAACGTTTAGTTAAAATTTCAACTTTACGTTCAAAATACGAGTTCCTTAAATTTTTACTTTAATAATAATAATAAACCAAATTAATAGAATTTTCTTTATTTTATTTTATTTTAAAATTCAAATATCACGTTAATGATATATAAACATTTTTCAAAATTGATATTTTAAAATTATTTTAATAATTTATAAGAGAAACAATTTTATTACAGCACTAAAAAAACGAATGAGAAAAGTAAAATGCTTTGATGTTCTGTATCCTATCTCTGAAATGCTTATTTTTTAACAATAAAATTACATCATAATGTTAGCAAAGATTTATGTAAAAAGAAAGAAAAATACATTCTTTTTTTTTATGTGGAACACTCGAGTAATTTATTCTCATTTTAACTTTTAGATCAAGTCTCACTTCATATATTAAAAATTCTAGAAGTTGAAACAGTGCTAATGTTAATCTTTACTAAAAATTATATTATGCTCTCTCAGAGTTTTCACAAATATTTTAAATAAAATTAACTGATAACTTCATAGATTCGTATAATAATTCAAATTTTATGACAGTCTTGGAGAAATAATTAATTTTGACACTTTTCTATCGAAATAATCGATCTTATTTATCAGAACAATTTTTTAAGTGGCGAATGAAAATATATAACTTCTTAAAATGTTTTCGGAAAATCAAAGATTACGAAATTTATCGAATTTTAATTTAACGAAAATTTTATACGATATTTATTTTATTTCGATAAAATTTTAGGAATTTTGTTATAAAAATTCATACGGCGAAACTAACGATTTCTAAATAACTACGACATAAACCAAAACGAGTTAAAAACAAAAATTGAAAGGTGTTAACTGGCGACACGAGTTGTCACCAATCTAACGACACCTGTGGTTATTGGAAAAACTACACCTGTTTTTGACAAGCGAATACAGTTGTTTAATGCTTTACTACCTTCAGAAAGATTTCGACTGAAATCTTCAAACGTTTTATTCCTATTTCTCTTGTAACTTCCTTTTAATAAAAGTTTATTGAAAAAAAAAAAAAATACTTTTCTTCTCTTTTAATGTCAGTCATCTATAAATACAGTAGCGATCATTAAGTGTATAATGGTTAAAAACTGATTAGAATAATCGCAATGATTAACCTAGATCTACCAAATTAAAAATTTTTTGACAATCGAAAGATGAAGAATAACTTAGCAATAAATTAAAGAATTACGTAAATTTTAATTTTTATATTCGGGTCAATCTTTACCTCTTACTTGTATTACGAAAATCAAAATGTCACGAGTAATCTTTCGCAACGACATACAAAATTTGCTGTGACGTAATTTTAGATATTTAGTAGTTTGTTAGTAAAGGCATGACATTTTACATTCTTAATAATTATATTAGTGTAATTTGAAGCTGGAAAGTAATTCTACATGACATGATAACGGATTCCTCATTCCTACAAAGGGTTACATTTACAGTATGTTCTCTTTTGAGTAATTAGAATAATAAAAAAAAAAGAGAGGAGAAAGAGAGAGAAAGAGTTTACGTAAGTACAGAACGTTGTAATTATCATTTAGCAAATTTTAATGTTGTAAATTGCAATAATATCTACTGTATGTGTAAGAGTTAAAATTGTGAGAAAGTAGATTTAATTCTTTAGTTTAAATCTGGTTAAGTAATAATTAAATTAATTATTAAAGAAGTCAATTAAGAAGTTTTATGAGCTGTGAGATTTTAAATGCATTACTAATAACATTTTAAGCTTGTAGTTTAAATTTCTTAGATTTTCTTTCTTAAGTTATTGTTAGTAGATGTATTCTATGCCAAAGCAAAATAATACAGGAATATAGACGTTACAGTTGCTCTGGATCGAGTTTTACAGGAATTTTAGTTTTAACATCTCTAAATTTTCTAAATTAATAAGTTTTATAGCGATACTTAATAATAACAGCACGAAAAAATTCTTTAAAGGTAACTACTGAAATGATATTTTTACACTATACGCTTTCAGCCGTGTGTGAAATGGCCTAAAAAATTCTACCTATATATACGTTTAAAACGAAATTCGTGTAACAAAAAAAAAGATTATAAAATCTTATACACAAATTTTGCAATTGGAAAAAAATGTTTTTAATCTTATAATGACAAATAATTTTAAGAGTATGCGTGTGTCGTTATCTAAATTAATAAAAATTGAAATCGTGATATTCCGATGTAGATATTGTCACTTAAAGACAATTGTAATGTTATAAGCATGCGATCAAATACAATAAGCATTAAAATGGGCTTATATATTCTATAAATGAATGTTCAGGCGACCTAATTTCGTCATGATTTTTCGCTTGTGTGTGACCTTACCGGAAACAGGTGATCGTAAGTCCTTCTGTTTGCATTACAATATCCTAATAAATATCACGGGTCATATTATGAATATTAAATTTTTGAATAAATGTTATTCTCGGAAAACATTTACGACATGTTAAATTAAATATTTAAAACAATTTTAACCTTGACGGTTTTAGTGACCTATAAGAATGTGATATTATTAAAACCGTGAATGTAATTTTAATTAGAAAAATATTAAATATGTATGCAATTTTCTAAATTTAACTACTACTTCTGTGACAGGTAACAGCTATTAATAGAAGTATATCAGAGGTGTTTAAATGAATTATTTAAAATAATCTGTAAGAAAGAAAATGATAATAAAGTGCGATACAAATATATTAAGCGCTAGTATAAGTTTACTACTTTTTAAGATGTGTATAAACATATATAAATCTATTTTATTGGTGAAAACTGTTTAAAGTTGTTGAAATCTTTAGACGTGGATCGCTTCTCAGTTTATGTCAAGTTTTGACAAGGTTCACTTTAAACCTAACTTTTCAGATTCTAAAAGAAGGTGAAAAGTTTCGTGTGAAGTGAAAAAAATTCATATTATTCGTGAAGAATATTTTCTCCAATATTTTAATTATAACTAATCTCTAGTAATAATGAATCATTTTCTTCAACAAATACAAAACTATACAAGAAAAATAAAACTTCTAACAGAAATATTGCGGTACATTTATTGATGATAAATTAAAAGTAGTTCTGTTGAATTCTCTCGTCTTCTTCAAAGAGATTATCCAGTTGGCAATTTTAAAGAAGTTGGTCGAGAGCAATTTCTTTTTTCCTATTATTCAAGTAATAAAGCCATCATAGAATTCGATCCAAGAGTCTATTGGGAAAAGTTGGAAAATTGGTAAAGATTAATTTAATTTAACGAAAAATATATCGATTACTGAGATCTAAAATTAGATGCGAATGAAATATTAGCTCCACAAATGATCGAAACACTTTCGCATATCATAACCCGAGCCTTAAATATGAAAGAAAATAACAGAATTCTTTATCTTTCTATATTTCTGTATTATACGCTTCTTACATTCTTCCTTTTATATTTGCATCCTGTACACTTCATAACCCAGTTAATGTATGTATCAGGTCGTCAAAACAGCTGTCAACATTACCATCCCAGGATAAGATAAACATCTTTATTTAGGTTTCCTATAAAAACATTTAAAAAATTAAATTACAGTAAAAAATACGCTATAATTCTGTCAATTATTGTTTATAATTATGTAATTATTAATATTTAAGTACTATGTTTATATCAATATTTTCTAACCTTTGAAGCTGACAATTATTCGAAACCATTTCTACATCAGAAAATATGATAAAAATCAAGAAGTAAGTTGATCACATATAGAGAATAAAATACAAAATAATGTAATAACATTATTACTTACATCATACACTGTTTATTTCTTATAAAATGTCTATAGGTACTTATTTAATCATCATGCATATGTCTAAAAATAAATATAAAACATCATGTTTTTACAGTTTTCAATAAACCTGCAGCACAATATATTTATCTGCTTATAATAGTGATATGTAAAGATATAAAAATCAATTTTGTTTTTTAGTTTAACGTAAACAACCTATACTAACCGATAATATTCGCTTGGTGTATAAATATTGATTCTTATATTAACACTGCTCTATAATTTAATATATTACATTATTGATATAAAACTTTTCGATAGAAATTATTAAATAAATATGATATATGATAAGATGTTGAGATGACTAATATTTGTAATTCAAGTTAGTTTTCTTTCTTAGCAAGTGTCATTTGCGATAATCACTTCGTTGTTAAAGCAGCATTGAATATCTTTTCATATTTTCGATGTTTATTTTACTATCTCTATGGTATTTATCTATTCATTTTTAAATTACTTTTCAGTCTGTTCACATTTAGAAGAAATCAACAGTTGAATATTAATATAAAGAAGACAGTATTCTCAAATCTTGCACGTATGAATGCATGCATTGTATGTCTTTCATATTATTATATTTTTATTTTTTGAATATTAAAATATATTAGTCTAGCATGTCAGATTCATGTTTAAATTTTAAATATATAATTAGTAATCTGAGAACAAATTATTAGCTAGTATTTTTGTAATTTGATTCTGGAGTTACATTTTGATTTTTCTCAATCGCTAATATACTAATATTTTAGTTTGTATATGGAAAAAATCAAACTTTTATAAAGTTACAAATGCGGAGATATTACTTTATAACATTTAAAAGATTATGTTCTTACCTGATTTATTTATGTTTTGAATGTTGTTTATTAATTTTAGATATCATATTACCAATAGATATCGTTCATTTCATGCAGTATTGTCTCCTTTCCAGTAATAGAACAGTTTGGTGCTGTAAAATTATGAAAGTCAACCATCATAATCCATTTTTGATCCAGAATTTTTGTTATAAAAGTATTTTTCGACTTTCACATTAATCCGGATTATTTTAAAAAACCTCGGTCCCAATTTATTGCATAAACCGAAAATATCTGTATATAATATTCAATAACATGCAAAATTCGCGATTTTCCATGTTGTTGATGAAAACTCGTGCTGCATTAATTTCTGAGAGATTTATAACCAAACTTTATAGATTATTTTTAATTGATAATTATTTTTATAAATATGAGAAATTTTATTTAAAAGAAAAGTCGTGAAAAATGGAGAAACTAAAATATATATCATATCATCTTTTGTTGTTGAAATGTATTATGTAGGAAATTTATTATAATAAAAAAAAATTCTGCTGCTGCTGAATACTAGCTATTAATAATTTTAAAATATATCACTAACACCAGTATGCATATAAAATTTATAGATAACACGAATTTTGTCTTTCAATGTAGTCTTTCGTCTTAATCATTGTTTATTCTTGCCAGTTGACATGAACTTAATCCATGAATGGATTCGTTATCTTAAAATGGCGAAAAGTAATTTATTCATAAATGTTGCAATTAAATTTGAAAGAATAATTACTCAATAAATAGTGAACCCTATAGATTTAGGATAGATATTGTTTAAAATGAAATATTTTAATTTCTTATAATTATTATAATTTAGGCCAATTTTTTTTTTATTATTTCAATCTATTGTTTAAAAGTTCAAGTCTTAGATAACGATACGATGTTTATCTGAATTCTGATTTTAGTATGACAACCTAGTATAGCACTATATTGTATTATGATTAATAACTTAAAAAGAATTTTGATTTGAAAGGTATAAGACGAAAATTATTGTTAATATTTTGTATTCAGTTCAAGTTTTCTTGTCGAATTTTAGGTTTTCAGTCAAATATTATAACAATAATAAGCTCAGAACAGTAAATAATCTTCCTTAATATCTTACATCAAAATCCTTTCCATCCAACATAATATAATAATAAACAAAACTGTTATCGTTCATATTTTAACTTTAAATATAAGTGCAGAAAAAAATCTAAATATTTTCTGCACTTATACTCTGATAAAAATCATTTAATATTGATAGATTTATTTAAAACTTTAAAAGTTTTCTAATAATTTTATTGACATTTACTCCAAAAACGTGTAGAGGATGATTAAATCTTTATTTAGGTAATTCAATTCCCATATCTTGAGCGAAATTTTGATGTATTAAATCAATGAAATTACATTCTTAAATAGATTTAATTATTGAATATATTACTTTTTATGAGTTACTTGACATTGATTAATCTAAATTTGTTTACTGGAAAAATATTCATCTATAAAAAGCTAAAAATCGACCATGTTAAATCATACCTGCCCGTAAACAAAAGTAAAACATAAGCTCCTTTAAAAATGATTATAAGGAATGTAAAAACAAAAACTGACTTAAAATGATTTCTTTCAAGCTATAATTATATATAAAATGGAGACTCACAAAAAGACAAATAAATGCTGGAGCTACACAAAATCTCCTCAGCATCTGTTCGTTTAGCTTAAGACAAAAGACAAAAATTAGGTATAAATGAACTCAACAATTTTAAAGAATATTTTATATAAACTCAAATTATTATTTAAAAATAGAAGAAACTGTTGCATTAATATTGATATTAAAATCCTAAGAATTTATTTATTTATAAATAATAATGAAGGAAAAAACATTAAATTAACAACTTCAACAAAAATCATAAAAATGTATTTATTATGTAAGTTTTATGCTTTCTTAAGTCTGGTTTAATAGTAAAGTTAATTAGATAGCAACTTATATCTAAACTAACATAACTCTAATTTATATTATAATAACTATACGTATATAATTATCTGATTAATAAATTAAATTTTCTCTATATTTTCTGTTTGATTTATTTATTTAAAAACTTAGTGACAAAAAAAGTAGGGACTGTTAGATATTTATATGAAAGAATATTCAGTGAGAATGTTAAGAATTTCATTGGATATTCTCAAAAATATTGCCGTATTCGAAAATTTGATTAAAGAAATAAGCAAGAATTACTTATTTATGGGTTCAAAGAAACGAGATCAAATTTCTTGAATCCAATATAAATGTGTTCCAAATAGTTTTTGTTCTTAAACTGTTACTTTATAAATAAGAAAAAAAGTATATTTTTTATATCTTATTGTTCTCATATATAATTTAAAACTTAAAACTACAATACTGTATTTTTTTATATCTGTTTTCGGATTAGAACTTTCAGTTTTTCAAATGATTGATAGTAAACGTGACATAAACTCGTTTTTATTTTTATTTTAATGAAAAATCTCTTTTCATTTCTAATTTTCAAAAACTTATAAGTTATTTTTTTGGACTTAATAAAAATAATATAGTAGTAGTAGTAACTAGAAGGGAAGAGCCTACCCAGCCCCAGCACTGCGACCAACGGTGGTCTATTGTGCACAAAATAATATAGAATAATAGTCTACATGTTAATTCAATCATAACAAAAAGCTTTTGTTTTACATTGTTATTATTATACGTGGAACTTGTACAAGTTTTTACATCACATAACGCATTTTTTAGTTACTAAGAAATAAATATTTGATGACTTCCTACTTTATTATGTAAGGTTTATAATTGCTTAAAATATTTTATGAAATTTCTAATTGCATCATTTCAGGAAATTCTTTCATAAGCTCGTAGAATCTTTCCCATTTCTATAAGTTATCGTTTTTTTCTTGTTGCATTTTTAAAAAATTATATTCTGAAGAAAAGTATGGCTTTAAAGATCACCACGTTCTTAGTTTATTAGTTCTACACGAATAATTTTTCAACTAAGTAGAAGTTTTTATGAAATTTGATAATGGCGTTTAGCCATTAAAGCTGAGCTCGATGATTCATTTTCTGACCCTTTAAGTTCAATTATTTAAAAACAGCGAAGATTCAGACATATAAGATTTCCTCCTATAATTTTTGAACTATTTGAAAAAATTTTATATAAAATTCAATAGGCATATCAAGCCATTTAAGATCCTTTGATGAAATACTTACTAATCTGGCATCTTTAATCGTTCTAAAATATCAAGTATAATAAAATAGAGGATCGTTTTTATCAGAATTGTTTATAAAGTACTTTCTTTCAGATATAGCTAGAAGAAAAATCTAAATTATATTTATTCATATCGAATATCTACTTCTAAGTAGCTAAAAAATATGTAGTATAAGATTTTACATAATAAGGAATATTTATAAAAACAATAACATTTTCACTCGTTTAATATAAAAGAATATGCGTATAAATATTCTCGAATTTTTTTTGTGCACAGAAAAGTTCAACTTTTGGAGGAAAAAAAAAAAAAATTAAATGTTATTTTTATTAGAAGATTTGAATTATAATTGAAACATGATTTAACTGAACTTATACAACATATGTTATATTCTCATTTTTTTATAGAAATGAGAATTTATAGAAAAAATAGTTATTATGCTAATAAAACTAATAATGTCGAGTAATATTATATTCTTTACAGAATTTATTCGAAATATACTAAACGTTAAAAGATCAATATCGTATAGTGAAAAAATTTCTAATATATAAAAAAATTTAGTATTCCATTGTTGGAAACACAAAAAATCTTTTAGAACTAATACTTTTTGACAATACTAAAAGAAATATTGTTTCTTGAACATAGTTTCTTACGAATTTTTTTGTGTTTATATCATCTATTGTATTCTACCAAATGATTGTCGAGAGAATAAATTCATTATTCAAGGTAAAGAAGTCACAGTCATCGAAAATAATCTCAACATGTATTATGTAAACATGACTCTTATAAATGGTTTTAGTTGTGAATTCATGTTCCCAGAGTAAAATAAATTTATCACGCTGCAGTGGATATGTGTTACTTTATAAAACTTTATATCTTTTTGCTATTGTTGTTTTCAAAAAGGAAATTGAAGATATGATGGAATTTTGAATCTAAAAATCTTGCAATACGATACTTTCAGTTGATTTCATGAAGTGAAATTCTTATCATATGAAAAAATGGTATTTTTTTATGTGATAGAAGTTGTTACTATTTATTTTAATATTCATTATACTTAATATAATGTTTATATCAGGATCATATTGTATTTTATATTAAATAATATCTTTAAGTTTTTTCCAGATTTTATATGTATTTTTCAGAATATATTTGTAACTCAACAACTATTAAGCCATTTAATTTCAATAAATTACTTCTCAAACATGACTTCTCTGCAAACTTCTTTTTTTAAAGGAAAAAAAATCCCGGATCTCAATGTTAAATTATTTATTTTCTCAGGTATACAACAAGAGTAATCTATATTTTAGATTAAAACTCGATTTATATTTTTCTATTCGGTTATGATTTTGGCTTATTAACTTTTTATTTAAAGTTATTATTGAAATATTTTTTTTGGATTTTTGTAGGAAGCTCACGAATCCGTATAAGTATGTTCTCCTCGGATCATACTTTAAAAAACACTGAATATTACTGTATAATAATCTATAATGTTGTTTTCTGTTTCGTAATTCTGGAATTTTGGCTGAATAATTAAGAAATACTAGAATATAATTTTATATGAAAATAAATTTAAATTATTTGTAACTATGGATACAGTTAAATATCGAAATCCATTTCCTACATACAGTTTATAGAATTTATTACACAGTGATTGCTTAATACTATACTATTTAAATTGTATAACTTCGTTGTTTAAAGCAACGAAAGTTAAAATATTTTCATTATTTTTTCCTCGTTATGATCTTTCATTTAAATCTGTTTTGTGTCACTGTAAATCTATTATTTTGTCGATAGAAGAACCATAAAAATGTGTTGTAATTTAGTAATATACTGAAAATATATTTAAAACTTATGATTAAAATATAAAGACGTGAATAAAATTTTAAGATTTAAAAAAAAGATGATGACAAGCAAATAACCGGTTTAAATTATTTGCAAACATTATGATTTGTTTGGAAAATTTCAATTTATTTTTCTTATTCATCTTCTAGTTAGAAAGTTAAAAGCTATGTTTATTTTTATAAACATAAAAATCCATAATCTAGTTAATAAAAATCATGTCTGAATTTCATCGTTTGATAGAAGCGCTTAATTATGTTCGGTACATAAAGTTTTTAAAAATAAAATTTAAAATAATGATTTTGATGTTCTAATAAACGAGATGGCTTATTGAAGTTAGTCCGTAAATGATTTTCAAATTTGAATATTCTCTTATTATTATTTTTATTTTTTTAACGATGATAAATATATTTAGAAAAAAATATTGAAAAGTGGTCATGATAATTAATGGATAAAAGCGCATTACAGTGCTTCTAAATTGGATTTTTACCGATAAAATTACATTTTACGGTATGAATAATTCTGCTATAACTTTCGCTGATTTTTAATGACTTGGTAAGAAAATAACATGTTTTTTTCCCTTTTCTTTTCCTATTAATTTTATAAATTATTATGTAACTTTTACAACTTTTTTAAAATTCGTATTGTCCGAACCTAATTATTTTTCAATGGATTTATGGATTTTTAACAATGTTTTAATTATTAACGTTTTATAAAATTGATAAATTATCGTGCAAGCTCTAGAGATTGTATTAAAATAACAGTACAGCAGGTATAGTAAATAAAATTCTTAATTTTTTAATATAAAAAAATGTATGTGTAAAGATGCATAACAAAATTTAAAATGCAAAAAATTGATATAAAAAAATAAAAATATACGTGAAATGTATGCAAAAATAAATAAGAATTATTCAAAAATTCAAAAAAAAAAAAAAAAAAAATTTAATATGAAATTTAAACCAAATCTTCAAAAAATATTTAAATGAATGTTGCAAAACATCGAATTATTATTGCTTTTATTTATTATGATTTGCTACGTTAATATAGACCTATTTAATGATTAAAGTAATGGTATCTGTGTCAAATTCATTAAACGTGAACTAGTGATAAATATTTACAAACAAAATTAGTGATATTCAACTTGTGGCACACATATCACAGGTGACTCATGGGGTTACAGACATTTGCATTAGTAGTTTAATTAGATTTTAAATCTAAAATTAACAGTCACTTTGAATCTTAGCCATCCAAAATATAAACTGTGAAGGCTTTAAAAATTACTTTACTTAACTAATTATCTTAATCACTTTTACTAATTATTATGAATGTATTATCATCAAGAATATGTTAAAATTGACTCGGGAAACTAAGAACGAGTGATGATAATTATCTTAAACCGCTAATTGATATTTTGAATGCTATTAATTTTGATTGATCATCACACTTTCGACATATTTTTTTGTTTTACTTGTTTTAAGTTACGTTTAGATGGTTTTTAAATAAGCCATTAGTGTTTATGTAAATAGAAATCATGTTTATAGTTTTAAATTCGATTAATATACTTTTTTAAATTTAATTAATATATTTTAAAAGCATAGATAAACATTAATTGAATTTAGTTGATCTATTGATTGGTATAAAGTTACATTTTGATTATACAGAATGTCGCTAGATGGCGGAAATGGAAAATTTAAAATTTTGCCAAATTTGAAAATTTGCATTGTTTTAAGAGATGTGTCTATTAATAAATCGCCTTAAATTACCAACAAATTTCTTATTGAATTCACTTAGAAAAATTCGATTATCCTCAAAAGATGGCATTTATTAAAACGAACAATAAATTGTCCTGCTTGTGAAAAATTATAAAAACAAAGTTTTTTTATGTCACTTTTTAATGTTAAAAAATTTTTATCAGCGAGTTTATCATCTGAAAATTATAGTATGACTGTTCCGTTATCCTCTTTCGCGTTTAATAAGATTACATTTAGAATTTCTCCTCTAGATTTTGTTTAATAAAGCGTGTGGTCCTTTGCACAAGTGAACCATTAAGCAAAGGAGAATAATGTGCGATGCACTTGAAGTCCGGATTTCGGATGCAATTTGCTCGATTTTATGGAGGATTTCCGCATTAATCTCTCATGCTATAAGATTTATAACATTATGAGTGACATAGTAATGATTTTTTCTGATGCTTGTCTGTTAAGAATGCACAACATTTCAAGAAATGATAAAAATATGTTAAACTTGTCATTTGTTTAAATGTAAAGTTTTAATGAAAAAGAAAAATATTTTTTATATAATAAAACGAATACAATTTTTATATTTCATATATCTAAATTCGTTTCTTTTTTTTATCAATGAAATCCAGTTATAAATCTTCACGATTTCAAAAAAAGAGTGTACTGTAGGAACGTATATAAAAGATTCGTGCTAGAAGAAGAGAAATACGAATATAGAATTCATGTATAAATAAAAACTTTTAAAAATACAAATAATATAAAAAATACATAAAAATGAATATTTCAAAACAAACGTTTTGATTTCTGATGCATAAAATAATTTCAGTAATGCTAGCATAAAAATATTGAAATATTAAAAATTTAACTTTGGAAACAAAATTACGAAAATGAATGTTTTAAACATACTCGGTAAAAATAAAATTAATTCCATGTTAAAATTAGTGTAATGAAAATTTAAATTCTGTTTATAATGTGACAGAAGATAAAGAAAATTTAATTAATTGTACTGTATATGTAAATGATGCACAGTTTAAAATAATACATATTATGAAAATCCTAACAGTGATTATACATATCATAATTTAATATTGAGATTAATCCATTCTGAATTAATCTCAATATCTTTTAATCCAGACTGGATTAATGTCAATATTAAATTATGATATGTAATGTTGCTCATAATCACAGATTATAAATTAGCAACCAAGTAAGTAATAGGAAATTTCAGATATTTATTAATATAAGTAATCTATACACACATTTATGTAATATATTGTTTGAAAACTATGTTGTTTAGGAAATTTATTGATTTAGCTGATAAATCTATCTTTATTGATTTGATGATACGGTTGTAAAAACAAAGCAGTCAAAAGAATAAATTAAACTTGATTTCTTGAGTCAAGAATTTCCTTCAGAGAACATTAAATGAATGAATTAATTTCTCCATCATAAAATGCAAGCTATTTATTTAATATTTTACGTTGAATAACATTATTGTTTATTTTTATGGATTTCTGGTAGTATTTAATTCTATTTCAAATATATAAGATAAAAAGTAAAATAATAAAAAGATGGATAATATGATAACTTGGTTATATATTTTTCTCAATGATTCATGTTAAAAGTTTAACAATGTTTAGAATGTGATTAATTTCTGATTTAGTAATATCTAAAACAATAATATCAGAAATTTATCAGTATAAAATTACCTTTCTTTGTGGATTGATTTTATTTTGCATGATATCGTGATATATTATTAATGCATAGAGTATTATATCAGTTGATATTAGCTAAATTCAAGTTTATTTTCTTATTTTGATTCGAAAAGATTTTTTTTAATTTCAAATCAGATAGAAAATTCAAATCTAAAAGTTCAGACTCAATTTTTTTAACTCAATATTGAAAGATTTAAATATCTATGCTGGCAATTTTTTTAAATGATCAGAAAATGGTTCTCAAAAGCAGGAAATATTACATAGATATGGCTATAAATAGGAAAAAATCATGTTAACTCTATTTTCAGTTTTTGAATATATTTTTTATATGATTTGATTTAATTTAAAGTTTTTAACTTACATCAATTTTCCTAACTTAATTTTATCTGTTGTAAACAAATCTTCATCATTACAGTAAGTATATTCTATGAAATATCCTGTTTTAATAGCCAATTTTTGTTCTAAAGATCCTTCTATAA
This sequence comes from Androctonus mauritanicus, assembly GCA_011317285.2. NCBI lineage: Eukaryota > Metazoa > Arthropoda > Arachnida > Scorpiones > Buthidae > Androctonus > Androctonus mauritanicus. The sequence goes on along the minus strand of WUQG02414795.1, from coordinate 5,751 downwards.
TATCCTTAAAACTTTGTACTTTTAATGGCAAGGGAGTCAGAAATCCTCGTTTTTACATATCTGTTTTCATTGCTATATACTGTACGTATAGCTTCTACAAATGTTTATCATTTCCATACAGATGCTGCATCAACTTTTAAACTGATCGAAAATTTGATCTTCGGTTAATAAAATGGACATTTTGTTAATTTTTATTTTAATTGGATTATGGATCTATTTTTTATAATAACCAATTTAAAATTTTTGTAAGACTTTATTTGATTGGTATAATTTCCTCTGCTTTCCATTTCATTCAGTTTAAAATGAAAAATATTTAATGACCGATTATGCATTAAACATTATAAAATTGAATTATTATATAATTTTTATAAGTTTTTTTATCTGTAATTTTATTTTTCCGATATTATATTCGTAATTGCTATTAATTTGCGAGCTATTAATATTCTTTTCAATATGTATATAATATAGTACTATCATGTTATAAATTAATTTATCGAAAATATTATTTTTGTTATTTATTCTTTATATTATTGAATGTAATATAAGCAATACAAACTAAATTGATCAAAAATTTTATATATAATATTTTATATATCAATAATAATTTGAGATAGATGTAAAATTGTAATTTAGAAACTAGGAAGTTGAATTATTTAATACTGTATACGAATAAATTTATTTATTTGATATTCGTTGCATTTCTAGATAATATATTTCTGCATCATATTGATAGTTTCGACAGAATTATGTACTCTATTTGGGTTGCTTATTTATGTTCTATATAACTATCCACTAACAACTATGGCATTTTAAATTAATGAATATTATGTATATGTCTTAAATATTACCATTTTGTAAGAATATTTTTTTAAAATAACTTTAAAACAAAACTTTTTGCCGAATTTTATCTTATGTATAGCTGAAGGTCCAAAAATCTAGAATTGAGTTTGGAAATTTGACTGAAGATTTACATATGTGAGTAGTATGCTAAATCTATGATATTAATTAATTTTCTAGAATCAATCAAGAATTGGTTAGTATTTTTTAAATTAATTACATTGTTCGAATTTGCATACTTTTAGCGCGTTCTTTGTCTCTTCTGAAATTTTGAATAATAATAATTATTTTTTAAGATGTTCCTTATTTGAATTCTTTTAAAATTTGATTACTGCATTATTCGTAGAATGATCATGATTGAACGAAAATTGGTATATGTTGAGCATATTACATTCTAATTTCGACTACTGGATACTATATAAGCGTTTCTATAGTTCACGATAATTATCGTTTGATGTCTGTTATAATTGAGCAGTGAATGTGAAAGAAATACTCATATTGCTGATGTTTAATTTTATTTAAAACAAATGAAAGATGCTAAGTAAGAAAAAGATTAAGCGTTATTTTTGTTAGTTTAGCTTATAGCATCACATGGTTCAGTATACATCTAATTAGGTTGAGTAATAAGGATTTAGATACATTTATATCATTCTCTTGGCAATAGAATATAATTGTTTTGATATAAGCATTTGAATTATTCTGAAAAATTGAGAACAATTTAAATACTTGCTTTGTTATGAATATTTGAAATTTATATTTGTAGTTTACTGTAATTGCAGAATATTAAACAATACAGTGAAACTTCTATTTAATATACGATCTAAATAGAAAAAGAGTAGATCGGATATATCGAAAACTGCAATAAATGAGAAAATCTAATCTAGGCTATGATATTGCAATATGATATTTTTCATGCATTTCTGTATGAAGAATTGGTTTTTTTCCCAGATTCATTAAAAAATTGTTTTAGCAAACTATCTAACTTTTACTTTTTTATGTAATTTCAATATTAGACATAATATATCGTTGTTCATTTCAAGAATTGATAATGAACATTGACGACTGCGGTAGAAGCCATCATTGATGACATCAGTTATATCGAATTTATAACACTGTATAACAATGCGCGAATGAACATACTTGATGCTTCTCACTATGTAATGAGACTATAAATATGATGCGCTTTATCAGCTACTAAATCTGTCTCGTCAGTTTGCGAGCCTCACTGACTAGCATGCTATCGTTCAGTATCATCCAGGAATCTTATAATTCAATCCGAGGTTTTCTTTCGAAACAATAAGCATTACGCTACGATGAATAGTCGCAAGAATCTTCCTATCATTTTTTTGCGATAAATTTGTAAAAAGTCGAGCTTTTGCAAATCCGAATGTATGATATCATGGATGGATTTTCGCCTTCTCATTCCAATTTTGACGACTAAGAAACGACGTAGAAGTACTCAAACTCAAATAATGCTGCCAAATTATTTCTCATTGTGTATTTTATGATAAACCATGAATAGAAATAAAAATCTCTTTTATCGTAACAGTTAAATTTATTTAATTGCTAAAAGGTGAAAGAATCTAGTTAACACGTTTTTGGCTTAACAAAACAATCGTTAAGAATAATACTGGATATTTTAATTTCTTAGAATGTTTAAAAATCTATAAATAGATTATATTAAAATATCCAAAATTATTAATTATCTGATGATAAATAATTTGGTGTGGCATGATTCAAATATACAATATTTGGAGAATTGCTTATTTTCCTCTTTTTGAATTTTTTTATTCAATTCAAAGAACAAATTATTTTATTTAATTTGCAATTTCATAATACAAAACAACTTACTACAATTATATATTTCGTAATATAAATCAGTTTAAGCTTATATCCAAATATTTATATCTTAATGAGATAAAAAGGCATTACTTTATTAACAAAATTTATTATTCAATTCTCTTGCGTGAAATAATTGTTGCAATATATACACGAAGACAATTATATAATTTAAAGACTTTATACTTTATATATATATATATAATTCTGTTTACAAAAATTATATCAATATTAAAATTATTGTTTATTTATTCATGTCAGAATTGAAAAATTAATTTTATTGTAACAGGATTTTGAACGTCTATTGATTAATGACTTAAATTCCTAATTAATAATTTACATATTAAATATATTTGTTATTGTAATAAGTCTCAAATTTTTAATTAATTTTTAGTTCTCTGTGCATTCTTATTTCGTGAATTTCATGTACTTTAGCTTTTTAATAGCTGAAATTAATCTTGAAGAATATTAGAGAATACTTGTTAAATAAATTTGGTTAATTATTCTCTACATTAAGAATACGTAAATAGAATCTTTTACGCAGTATTTAGACTTTCATTAAATATGCAAATCTATTTTGCAAATAAATAATTCTAACTACATATTTTATTAAATTTAAGTTTATATATCATAAATTTTATTAATTTAATTTACTTTACTTAATTCGGAAGTGATAACTATTTGTTAAAGAATTTTTAGTTTACATTTTGTCATTTTAATACAAACTTAATTTTATAATAATAAAGTTCCTTAAAAATATGTTTAGTTTACATTGCAACTTATTCATACTGTTTAATGCAATAAATAAACTTTTTATTTTATTTTCAAATCATTTTCTATTATAAATTTAACTTATTTTCAAAACTTCTTGGTGAATTGGAAACAATTTATTTACTACTGACAGAAAAATGATTTTTTTAAAAAGTGTATCAAAGTATTTAAAAATATAAATCGATTTTATGACATATTTTAATTTAATAAAGTATGATTAATTTCTCAAAATTGAAATGACAGATTCAAAAAGCAAAACTTCCGGAAAACTTTTTATATATCTTTATTTTTAAAATGTATGTTCGAAATATATCTACATTCAGTAAGACACGCATCAATCATTTTACTAAAACACAATCGAGCATGCTAGCAATCTGATGATATATCGCTCTCTTTTCACCATACTATCCATTCTTGCAAATCGACTGATATTATAGTTGGATGATTTGTACGTTGCTTTAAACGTAGAATATTTACATTAAATATTACTTACTTTAATGTCTCCTTCCCTCCATTAAATTTGTAAAAAACTTATAAAATAGCTCATACTATAATTAAAACAGATGAAGTCTTTATCTAACTTATTAGGCAAGAAAGTTCTCATTAAGAATTCGCTGTATGATTTTTTCATTTTTTTATTTTGCATAATCCTTATATTTTTAAAGACATACGTCTTCTGTCTATTTAAAATCTTTTAAATCTCTTCTATTAATTTTCTTGTTTCCAACTTTTTCTTATTATTTCTTATTTCCATTGTTATTATTTGATTATTAAAATTTTCGTTCTTTCTTTTATTTTCTTGACCATTATCCTAATTACTGCATCAAATTTTAGAATAGGCCGAACAGTACCAAAATTAAACAAAGTTAATCTGTTTCATATTTATAAAGCATAATACATTCTTGGCAATTATTCTGATAAAAAAAAAATATAACTTATATAATTATCAAATATTTCAAAATTTGTAACCATTGCGAAAACAATTTTTATTAATTTATAAAATTTATTTTATAAAGATGAACTTTAAATTTTTCCGACAACATAAAAAGATGCTAATAATATACTAGAAATTTCGGTCAGAATACATTTCTAATGGAAATCGACGAAATATTTATTGTACTGTTTTTATTTCTTGTCATAATATTTTAACAAACAAAAATATTTTTTCTATAAAAATGTTTTATTGATTATCAAATACATCCTAAGATAATTTTGTAATAAATTCCGTTTTTCCTTTTGACAATCTTGTAATTTAATATATATTTCCAACTTTAATCAATTATAATTAAATTTATTTGGTTTAAACTTTTTATCAAGAAGAAGTTTGCTTCGCTATTTCCATAAGTATTAATTCTTTGCTTATGATAATAAATGAAATGGCAGGTTGATAAAATTTTCAAATTAATAGTAATCAATGATATCTAAGTATATCCCTAGAGCATTTTAAATTGCGATAAAATACTTTAATTCAAATTTATTCATAATAGATTATAAATGATATTTCTTCTTTCTTTCAAAATTATTATAGATTACTGTTTTCATTAAAAATAATAACAACAAGTCACTTTTACTGTAGAAACAAAAATAAAATTTCTCATGTTTTGAAATATTTTAATATTAGACTATGTGTTTGAGGATAATTGTTATAAATATTTCGAAGTAGAATTGTTTTCTTTTCTAATAATCCTTTAATTCTAGATATTGTTGAAGGTTTACATCTGAATAAAATGATCATTATCCAAATTTTATCTTGAAAACATTAATATATATTAAAACACGATAATGTTTTATAACTTTTTTATTATTTATGTAGAATGATTATTAATTTCTTAAGTTTATTTTTATTCATATCCGTTTTTTTTCTGAAACAGTATTTTGATAATTTAATTCTTCAATAAAAGTAGAATAAAATGAAAAGATTCCATTTTTAAGATGATGATTTTGAAAATGTTTCTATTTTAATTTTTTGTGAGTTAATAAAATGTTAAATATTTTAAATTTTAATTCAAAAAAGAATCACAACTTTAACACAAGGCAAATTTGCAATATTAAACAGAAAAAAATCAAAATTTTCAAAGACGCGAATTAAAATATTAACAGTAATATATGAGTCGCTCAGAAGTCAATGCGGTTAAGTCCAGAAAACAACAATTGAGAAAATTAATGTTACAGCTTCTGAAATTAGTATACAACATATTCAGAAGCTATAAAAAAGGGCTGTCTGACCTAGAAAAAACGAAGCAACGAGTAAATCCTTTAATAACTAAGAAGAATATTATTTATTTCATTAAAATTTACAAAAAT